>JAODAL010035056.1:0-43417 GCA_025379985.1 Phyllomedusa bahiana | reverse complement strand
CAAAAACCACAGGGGGGGACCTCCTTTGGGGCCTTGACCTTGGGGAATTGAATGGTGGAGAACGGGCAGCATCATGCTAATGGGGGCAGGGACACATGGTGGGGGCAGAATCATGCTATGGGGGCAGTGACACATGGTGGGGGCCGCATCGTGCTTGGGGGCAGTGACACATGGTGGGGGCAGCATCATGCTATGGGGGCAGTGACATATGGTGGGGCAGCATCCTGCTATGGGGGCAGGGACACTTGGTGGGGGCAGCCTCAGGCATGAATACTTTCCGTACCCACTGTATGTCCAGTCCCTCTATAAAGGCTTTCAAAGATGACCTGTGACCTCTCCTGACTTCTCTGTGTTACTATATACTGGTGCTCCTTGTGAAATTACAAATCGGGAGTGTCTTTCCTTAAGGGGTTTTCTCACTACAAAGATTAGCATGAAGGGACAGGAAAATGAAGATTTTTTTCTAAATACATTGGTCTATTGATTTGACTTTAGTCTTGAGATTACAGCAATTTTATCTGCTCTCAGTGCACACAGGTTTCTATGGTTACCTGACCATAACTCTGTTATCTGATTAGAGCAGAGAGCAGGGAGTGATGTTAACATCATCAGATAGCTCACTCCTGAGCAAACGAATTATCTCTAACAAGATTAACTTCTGTTTGCAAATAAGCAATTGTTTTCCGTCCTCACAGCACATGTACCTTTTGTTTACTGTAATTTTCAGTCACAATGCATTGTGGGAAAGGAGCTGAGAAGTTCAAGCGTCCTCTGTTGGGTGTAACAAATTCTCAATCTGCTTCCAAGTCACTGATATCTCTTTTGTTTTCTAAGGATTTAGTGAGTCGGAAGCAAATTGAGGATCTGCTACACCCAATAGAGGGTGCTTGAGTTTCTCATCTCCTTTCCCATAATGCCTTGTGATATGCAGTTGCTTAGTGGAAAGCAAAAAGGCAATTCAAAACTCCACACTACTATATGGTGCTCTCCCCAAGGAGAGATGTTCCTCTTTCTGAGCCACTCATTGATACCCACCCAGCCAGCCAGTATCACTCTGCTCTGCACTGATGAGGGGCAAAAACCCTGAAACAGCTGTCTGTAGATAAGTGATACTGGCTTGGCTAATATCTCTTTTGCTTTCTAAAGATTCAGTGAGTCGAAAAGAAATTGAGGATTTGTTACATCCAATAGAGGGTGCTTGAGCTTTTCAGCACCTTTCCCATAATTCCTTATGATATGCAGATGCTTAGTGGAGGGCAAAAAGGCAATTCAAAACTCCATACGCCTATATGGTGCTCTCCCAAGGAGAGATGTTCCCCTTTCTGTAATTGTCAGTGTAATGGGCTTTAGCTAGTTCTAGAGAAGCTAACTATGCTAATCACTGCTATAGAAACATCTCACAGCCTTAGGAGACAGAGTGAGTGTAAAGCTACCTGTGACTCAGTGAAACGGCATGGTGAGAAAACCCCTTTAAATCTCTATGTTGTGTTGCTTTCCTGTTACTCCTCCTAGAAATTCATTTACAATCTGTCAGCTGGGTGTTGCCAACTGGGGTATGTCCCTGCACAGTCTGATTTTGTCCAATCAGTGCTGTCAGTCAGTCTGTGCAGGGACACACTCCTTTGACAACTGGAATAGTTACACCCAGCTGACAGGTTCACTAATACATTTCCAGATGGAATAACAGAGGAACAGATAAAACTTACTTTTAATTTACATAGTTATAAAAGCTCACAAAATATATAACAAATATGTTCCCCTATCTCTATTGTTAACAACTATCCCTATAAGCTAAACTACCTGGCCAGAAAAAATTGGAGTAATCGCCCCAATAAGGGCGTCCCCAAACACGAACCTAAACTACTCTTTTAGTAGTAATCGCCCCAATAAGAGTAGTTTAGTTTTGGGGGCGCCCTTATTGGGGCGATTACTCCAATTTTTTCTGGCCAGGTAGTTTAGCTTATAGGGGTAGTTGTTAACAATAGAGATAGGGGAACATATTTGTTATTTTATTTTGTGAGCTTTTATAACTATGTAAATTAAAAGTTAAAGGGGTTGTCTGGCTACATTGATTCCTTTTACCTCAGTCCTGTTTTCTTGGTTTCATTTTGAATTGAGGGGCGTGTTTACTGGCTTCCACTAGGCTGCAGTAGAAGCCAGGTCTGTAGCTATAGCAACCAGGCTGGCACTATCAGGAGAGAGTAAACAGGTCTGTAGCTATAGCAACCAGTGGCAGCTATCAGGAGAGATCACACAGGTCTGTAGCTATAGCGACCTGAGGAGCTAATACAGCCCATACAAGAGGGGTTATCTAGCAAAAGGTAGGACACTGTTAATGGACATATATTGCAAAATGACTTGTTTTTGCAAGATCTTTAACATAAAAAGCAGCGACCCCTGTAGTGAGACAACCCCTTTAAGTTTTATCTGGTCCCAGGATTTCTACTGTTTGTTGTAGTTTTGTGGTATTTACTGGTTTTGTATATCCTCGGCATTCTTCATTTTTTGGTGGGTGGTCTCCCCCCTAAGTATCTACAAAAAGGAGACGTGTGGTTTTCTATGAGATAACAGAGAGACAGAGGCTCCAGAGTTGTTGTATCACAGGGAGCACAAGGATTTACTAAAACAGACAATTACTAAATAAAAAAAAAAAAAAAAAACCTTGCTAATCCAGATTTTCTCATGCAGCCATTTAAGTTGGAGAGGACCTCGGACATCCATTGACTTGTCTGTGTTAGTAAATCCTGGTCCAGTCCCTCTAGAAAGGCATCTAAAGAAGTCCCATGTGTTAGTAAATCTTGGTGTTCCTCTCCCCCTATAACTTTTGCGTTGTGCTGTTTCCTCTTTGTGCTTCCCGGAAATATATGCCTAATCTGTCAGATGGTGTTACCAGCTGAGGGATGTCCTGCACAGTCAGACACTGTCCAATCACTGCTGACAGTCACCCCTCTGGGAGGGAACACCCCGCGACTGATTCAGTCATACATTTCCAGGAGGGAAAAACAGGGAACAACATTACACAGAGTCAAAGGGAAAGACTGAAGGATTGTTACTAAAACCGACAATTAAAAAAGCTCACAAACAACAAAGCCCTGCTTTCTCATGCAGCCGTTTAAGTTAAAGATCCCTGTAAAATAGCAATAGCCTCATATAATTCTGGGTTGTGCTGTTCTTCTGTTATTCCTCCTAGAAATTAATTACCAACCTGTCAACTGGGTGTTACCAATTGAAGGTCTGTCCTGGCCCAATCAGTGCTTACAGAGTCAGTGTGTATTTAGACTGTGGGCGGTTCTATAGCTTCAGGTTCCCACATCCTGTTAAGGCTGTGGGCGGTTCTATAGCTTCAGGACCCACTTTTCCTTTTTCAGGCTGTGGGTTGGTTCTACAACTCCAGCCCCACTTCCAATTCAGGCTGTGGCCGGTTCTACAACAACAGCTCCCACTTTATATTCAGGCTGTAGACAGTTCTATAGCTTCAGGCTCCCACTTTCTGGTCAGGCTGTTGGTGGTTCTAACACTATAGGCTCCCATTACCTGTTCAGGCTGTGGGCGCTTCTACAACTTGAGGCTCCCACTTCCTGTTCAGGATATGGGAGCTTCTACAGCTTTAGGCTTGCACTTCCTGTTCAGGATATGGGAGGTTCTACAGCTTTAGGCTCGCACTTCCTGTTCAGGATATGGGATGTTCTACAGCTTTAGGCTCGCACTTCCTGTTCAGGATATGGGAGGTTCTACAGCTTCAGGCTTCCACTTACTGTTCAGGCTGTGGTGGTTCTACAGCTTCAGACTCACACTTCATGTTCTGGCTATGGGAGGTTTTACAGCTGTATGCTTCCACTTCCTGTTCAAGCTGTGGGTGGTTCTACAGCTGAGGCTCCCACTTTCTGGTCAGGCTGTGGGCGCTTCTACAGCTTGAGGCTCCCACTTCCTGTTCAGGCCGCAGGCGGTTCTACAGCTGAGCTTTCAGGGACATTGGTGATAAAGGGGTCTAAACAGCAGGGCGCAAGGCTACAGACCCATAAAGGATTAAAGTCTATCAGTAAGAAAAAACAAGCTCCTGTGCTGCTGATAAGACATAGCAGGAAGGGAAGTCACCATCCCAACCACTGCTGTGGGCGGTTCTACAGCTTCAGGCTCCCACCTCATGTTCAGGCTGTGGGGGTTCAACACTTTTTAAACTCTCACTTCCTGTTCAAGCTGTGGGCAGTTTTACAACTTCTAGCTCCCACTTCCTGTTCAGGCTGTGGATGGTTCTTCAGCTTCAGGTTCCCACTTCCTGTTCAGACTGCGGATGGTTCTGCAGTTTCAGGCTCCCATTTCCTGTTCAGGCTGTGGGTCGTTCGAAAAACTTCAGCTCCCACTATCCTGTTCAGGCTGTGGGTGGTTCAACAGCTTCCTGTTCATGCTGTGGGTGATTCTACAGCTTTAGGCTCTCACTTCCTGTTCAAGCTGTGGGCAGTTTTACAACTTCTAGCTCCCACTTCCTGTTCAGGCTGTGGATGGTTCTTCAGCTTCAGGTTCCCACTTCCTGTTCAGACTGCGGATGGTTCTGCAGTTTCAGGCTCCCATTTCCTGTTCAGGCTGTGGGTGGTTCGACAACTTCCTGTTCATGCTGTGGTTGATTCTATAGCTTTAGGCTCTCACTTCCTGTTCAGGCTGTGGGTGGTTCTACAGCAGTGAATGACATTTCAGCTCCGCTTTCCTAGGTGAGCTTTTTGAAGGACATTAGTGATATAGGGGTCTAAGCAGAGAGAGGTGATTGATAAGTTAGTGAAGCTTGTGTACCCCAAGCAGGAAAAAGAACAACTCTAACTCTGAAGAGAAGCAAAATCAGAAGAGCAAATTATTTGGTAATAGTGTTTATGTACCTTTACCTACATGTTTAAAGCCAATCAATGTGGTGAGAGCCCCTTTTAAGGAACACATTTGATCCTAATAAATACCGTTGATGTTAGTAGATTAACGTCATTGCTCTTGTGTCTAGCTGTGTAAAGTCTGTTGTAGTGACTAAAGTGTTTGTGACTTTTCTCTTATAGTTCCTGAGAGTGAAGCTCCTATAGATAAAAAATCTCATAGAGTTTGATACAAAGTAAGCTGCAAGCGTCTGTAATATTCTGTAATCTCTGTATAATGATTCAGGATTGTGATCGCTTTGTCTGAATCTAACCATTCTGTCTCTCCTGCATGGGCTTCCATTCTCTTTGCATGCTCATAGAAAAAGGAAAATCAAAGTAAGATGTGGCCTCTCCTGCTTCCTTTCTTATTTGCTAAGTCATTTAAAGGGCAACTCCACTCAATACTAATATTACCAAGATTTAAAGGGGTTGTATCACGAACGAATATCCATTCCACAGGTGGCTCGCACACAGAAGATAGTCGACTGTGCATATGAAGGAGGTGGGCTCTGCTTGGGGCCGTCCTCCCCATTCACGTCTATGGGAGTTTCCCATTAAAGCAAAGCAAACTTTCTTATATTAGGAACTCTCTTAAAATAGATGGAGAGGCCGATTGGCCCACGATGCTCCTCATGTTATGCACGGCTCGACTGTGCAGCTACTGGTGACAACGTCCTCTGCAGTGGCTGTTAGTGGTAAAAAAATCCTTAAGGTGATTCTACGAAAACTTGAATATTACCTATATAGAATACAGCCTACAATGTGACGGTATAAAACTATAACAACTATAATATGAACTATGTACAAGGAATATAACTCTATGATATTGCTCCCTATGTACAAGAACTACTATATTACTGCTCTATGTTATAGAATATAACTAATATAATATGCCCTTCTGTACAAGAACTATAACTACTATAATACTGCTCCTTTTGTTACATGAATAAAGGACTCTCAATATGTCCTATGTGCAAAGATTTAACATATATAATAATCGCCCTATGTACAAGAATATAGATACTATAATACTGCTCCGATGTACTAAGAATATAACAACTATTAATACTGCTCCTAAAAATGTACAAGTATATACTTCTTTATACGTCTATTGTACAGAATAGAACTATATAATACTGTCTTATGTACAAGGAATATAAATAACTTCATACAGCTCCTATGTACAAGATATAACTAATATATAATATGCTATGTAACGAATTTAACTACCTATTATGCCTCCTATGTACAAGAATATAACTTACTATAATCTGCTCACTATGTACAAGAAATATATATATAATACTGCCTCCTATGTACAAGAATATTACTACTATAATGTGCTCTATGTACATGAGTGTGTATCAACTACCTTATAATATGCCCCTATGTACAAGAATATAACTACTTAATACTGCCTCCTATGTACAGAGTAAACATACTATAATACTGCCCTCTATGTACAAGATATATATACTTAAATACGAGCACCTATGTACAAGATATAATACTATAATATGCTCCCTATGTACAAGATATAACTCTAAATACTGCACTATGTACAATGATATATAACTATATAACTATTAATATGCCTCCTATCTGTACAAGGAGTATAAATATTATATACTGCCCTCTTGTACAAGATATAACTATATAATACTGCCCTATGTTACAAGAATATTCTATTAATAATATTGTTATGTACAAGAATATAATACTATAATTACTGCCTCTATTGTACAAAAGAATATAAGAGATTTCTATAATCCTGCCATATGGTACAGGATATAATACTATAATTATGCCTTTCTATGTACTCAGGAATATAAACTATAATTAATTCTGCTCCTATCGTACAAGAATATAATATATACTACTGCCTATGTATAAGAATATAATATATAATATGTCCGATGTACAAGAATATAATACTATTTATTCTTTGCCCTTTGTAAAGAATATAAAATATATAATAATGCCCCCTATGTACATAGATATAATACTATACATCTGCTTATGTACAAGAATTAACCACTATACTATGTCCCTATGTGCACGAAAATAATACTATAATATGCCCCTATGTACAGAATATAACTATATATAATACTGCCCTAGTGTTACAAGAATATATTACCTATAATACTGCCCCTTAGTACGAGATATATCTTATATAATACTGTCCCCTAAAGTAGAAGAATATAATACTTTTAATACTCGCTCAATGTACAAGAATATAATACTATAATACTGCCTATGTAAAGAATATAAACTACTATTAATACTGCCCCTAGTGTACAAGAATATAACTACTATAATATGCTTCTTATGTACACGAATATAACCACTATAATATGCCTCCTATGTACAAGAATATAACTATATAATATTGCCCCTATGTACAAGAATAACACTACTATAAATATGATATGTACAAGATATAATTACTATACTCTGTCTATGTAGAAGAATATAATACTATATACTGCCCCTTGTAGAAGAATCTATTAGTTAAGATTCCAGTGCTCATTATCCATCATTTTATTGATTGATTAATGTAAGCTGGCAATTGCACATTCATTTATTTATAGAGAGTTGTTTTTGTAATTAATTTTGTTTCTTTATTTGTTTTTATTAACTGTATTTTTGCTGTAATGTCTTGTGTAAATTTTTTATTCTTTGACCCTTTTTTGTTATCTATTAGTGAGAGAACTAGGATCCAGAGCGGATGATTTATTAGTTTTTCATGATTTTCCGCCATCAGGGAGCGGCTCTCTATCATGCTATATAACATGAAGCCAATCTTGAAACTTTTCATTATTGGAAACTTGACCAGTATCTGGCCATGAACAGGGTCAATTATATCTTCCTGCTGCTGTGTTTAGGAATGTTTGATATCAGTATTACACGTAATGTATTTCTTTGTCTCACTTTAGCCTGAAAAGTGACTTTCTTCTTTTACAAAAAAATCTCTTACCATGGAGACTTTTTTCGGACCCTTTCTAGTCTGTAGAGGAAAATCCTGCCCATAACTTTTAGCTCAATATCCAATTAGCCTTTAGCTGTTTCTAGGGACTCACAGTGAACAGAACAAGTTTGGCACCAAGATAATTAGTTGAAAAAAGTTTTATTGTTCTTTAGTGAGAGAAACAAAGTTGCAATCTTGCGGATTTGATCTGTATTAGGCCAAAGAAAACTAGGTTAGGGTCTATAACTATATATTGTAAGCACTTACCCACATCCAGCCTCATCTTGCGACAGTTGAGCTGCGATCACTTTGGCTCAGGGATCGCCATTTTTAGTAAACTTATATGACACAAGGTAAAACATGTCACTTGGACCACAGGGTATATCCTTAAACTGGCCTCAGCAGGCTTTTTTCTTCAGGTGCACAAAAAAGGAGCAAGGCACCAAACAAACACAAGAGTTTCTATTGGTGTTTGAGCTATTTACAGCACCACAAACATAATTATTCACCCACTGGTTCTGCTTCTGAGGTCCTGCACTGCTTTTCGATCCAAGCTTTGAGGGTATGACCTTATTAGCAACTGTTGCTCCAAACTCCAAGATATTCGAAGGTCGGGCTTTGATAGGCTGTTAAAGAATGTCTTGGAAACAATGGAAATGCTTCCACTCACACTATAAGTCGCAACTAGATTAGCTGCTGAGCAGCTATACTAATATGTGTCAGGAAACTTTGGCCTACCTTTGTGACACACACCTTGCAGGTCTCCTGCAGTTGCTGCAAACAATCCAGTGGCAGGCAGAGTCATGCAACTGAGTGGTCGTAATATATAGTGACAAGGCACAAAGGTCTGGTCATCGAGGGCCAATATGTGTCACCGCGGTTCAGGGCTGCGTTGGCGTAAGCCAGGAATATAGGTCTGTAACCTTAGGTTACAGAGATGTGGATTATTGCATCATGTTACAAGCAGTGGTGTTCCGGGACGGCTTTTTACTGGAGCAGTCTTAGAGTTGGGGAGGGATGATTGGTCTCCACATTTCCATTCGGGTTTTTCCCTGGCCTATCGAAGGCCAGGAAGTCGGATGTGCTGGGTCTTGCTGTAGGACTCATGCTTATCGTTTCTGTTAACTGTATGGAAACTGAAAACAAGATTATGTTCTGTTTGTTTGACACCTGATGATGAAAGGTTTGTGTTACTGTTGGACTTATTGTAATAAAACCATTTAATTTGAACTTTTGTGTGTCTGTGGTCCCTTTGTAACGGAGTGATTCCTCTCACACATATGTACACATTAGCATACATAATACTACATACACATATGTGTGTGTTAATGTCTCTCATAATTTAAAATCAGGGTTAGAAGCCCGGTACCGTGATTTTAAGAAGTTGTGTTATTTATTTTATTAGCCATTGTTGTTACCATGCCTACCTAATGAGGTCCTGAGTAGTTGTCATTATATTTATCATCATTTTTTTTTTAGCATGAAAGTTATCGATATCTGCAGACTGCTACTTTGTTTTTTCAGGAGGAACAAAAACTTTTTCACCATATCAGGGCCTGCGGCCATCAAGGAGGGAGAGGAGGAAAAGGGGAGGAGGAGAACCGCTCAGTTCTCTGCTTCCTCAGTTATTTTTTGTTAATGTTCAGACCTTTCCCGCAGCAATTATCACTGTATGAACAAAAATAAGTACATTATATCAAATTACCATGTTGATCTATTCTTTTCCAAATGATCTTGCACTCAGCGTTCTGGTGTGGACCCATTCACCATTGACAAACAGGTCAGCCAATGCCATCATTATCTTTAGGGTCATCTGAACCCTTTTATTTTGTGAGTACTATGCAATTCTGTCAAATTCATGTCTCCTCCACCAATTTAAATCAGGGTAGAAGCCCCGGTATCCTTGATTTCCAAGAAGTCTGATATTTTTTTATCTTTGGAGAATCAGAGTTGCTGGTGTGTGATCTTCATTCAAATGAAGCAGGGTCAGCAATGCACTTTATCTTTGGTCATTGAACCTTTTATATTTGTGATAGTCTATGCAATTCTGTCAATTTAATGTCTCCTTCACCAATTTAAATCAGGGTAGAAGCCCCGGTATCCTTGATTTCTAAGAAGTCTGATACTTTCTATTACTTTGGACTCATGGATGAAGGAAATGTGTTGTGACTTCTCTTGGGTGCTTCCTGGCTTTGAGGACAATTCTGGAAAAGCTTGATGTCCACTTGTTGTTAGAGAGCCTTTAAAGGGTCAGTCCATGTGTTTTTCCTGGAGGTATAATGGGCCTTCATGTTTTACGTTGCATTGTGGAAGCTGTTTTTTTTCCCTTGAAAAAAACATTTGACGCAATCCTCATACCCGAATAGGTAACTAACTTTTTATTGTGTTTTTACCCCAAGCGGATGACGACATTGTTTGTTCGAAGATTTCTGCTCATGTCAACGACCTGAAAAGGGAGTGAAAAGACGACAAGGAAGAAGACGACGAAGAAACAAACTCCCCTCCAATGAATGACAGATAAACAGGGAACTCCGCGTCTGACCTGATCACCGTGGAAAATCGTTGGACATGGGCGTTTTTTATGTATTCTAAAGAGACAAAAAAAGTGTAACCAGATTTGGCAGCCTCCCTTATAATCTTCTTGCTGTGCCATAATTGTCGATCCGCATCTCGCTATTTCTTTTCACTTCTGGTAATTATATATAGATAACAACAAAACAAAGTGAAGAATTAAGTGTACTTTCTTGATCTCGTGCAAGCCGATTTATGTAGTAAGGAGTTTTGTAGCCTTTTCTTTAACAAGTCTTTTATGCATTTTATATAATTACAGTAGTATCATACAAGTATTTGTTACGGAAAACAAAAACTTAGTCAAAAAAAAATCACTAGTTTGAAGTAGTAATCAAAGGCCAGACTACATTTTATACAAAGCAAAAAGTATTCTAACGGTATGTCTCTACAATGTGTATAGTAAAAAATGGTGAGAGCTTATTGGCATTAGTACATTGAAAATGTCTTTCTTTTTAGAACTTAAAAATAAGGAAGAAAAATGTTTTTGATACACTGAAAAAAGAACAATTTGGTTAAATTAGTGTGGACTAACTCTGTTTACTATGAAGTGGTATGTCTTCGCAGGGTCAGGTGTTGGTTAGAAAGACCATGTGGTCTACTTCTTCCCTATAGCTGTACATAGACATAAGGTGAACTGAAATGAAGAATTTAGATTTTTGGATTTTGCTGAATATTTGGTCAAGATCTGGTGAGACGAGATCTCGCCCAGTTGGATCATTTTTGATGATCACCAATTCTTGGGCTTAATGGCCAATAGATGATGGCTTTTCATAAAAAATAACATACATGTTTTCCCCAATAAACTTCCTGGCCAATTTTTGGGTGGAACCCATTACATGAGGTTTCGTAAACTGATAATATAGTCTGAAGAACTGGGCATTTAAATGACTCGATTTGTAATCTAATTTATGAATATGGTGACATTATCAATTTTTGGATATTTCCATTTTGAACTTCTAATTTGTATTAGCATTTAATCACATTCTACATCACCTTTTTTTGTCTCTTCAAAATTTAGAAAATAGTGTATAGTTACCTTTTTCGAATCATGACCAAGCTAAACTAGAAACATATTTAGATTTATATATCTCTCTTACATGCTAAAATAAAATAATTGTTTCAATTTATCACTTTTTTTAAACACACCGGAGAACCTTTAAGGTTTCTAAATTTCTCTTTATTTTAATTATGTCACATTTAGAAAAACACCGGGACTTTGTAGGGGTTAGTGTTAAATATCTCTTTATGTTTCATTTTGTCCAATTTTAAAATCAAGAGCCTGAAGGTTTCTAAAACATTTTACGTTTTTAATTTTTCAAATATAAAAACAACTAGAACTGAAGGTTTCTAAACAAACATTAAAATTTCAATCTGTCATGTTTTACAAAACCCAGAACTTAAGGTGATGGTTCTCACCAAGTTTTTTTTTTTTTTATCATTAATTTTCTGTTTGAGGGAGGGTTATTTTACGTGATCCAAACATTTATGGAAGACTGAGAAAAAAAAAACCAATAAAACATAAAATAAAAAAAATACAATAAAAACGAGTTTATTTTTAGAGTAGATAGTAGTAGTAAATGAAAGATTTTTATTTAAATTCCTATAAATGCGGTTCTATATGTTAGGTCCCTTGCGAATAGGAAATTCAAAGTGACAATTTGTAGATCAGTAAATTTAGTTTTATTTATAGAGTGACTAAATTATGTGATGGTTTAATTGCACCAATTTTTCTGGTATTTTTTAATGGTTTTAGATATTATTTTCTCTTGCGCTTATTTTTGGAGGAATATAAAAAGAATCTATTTTTTATTTAGAATTTATTATTTTACGAACACTTTATTATACCCCGAAAATTCATGAATAGAAGGTGATCTGTTGTATCTTTTGTTTGTGTAGACTAGTTTTTAGAATGAAGTGGAAAGTTTGTTTCAGGTGCACAAAAAATATTTTTTATTATCAGATAATATTGATTACGTTTTGAGACATTAGGTCTCATTCAAATTTTTTTTAAAATTCAAAAATTGGCCACGTTTCTTTTGTTTAGGACTCCGCTAAAGTTTAGTGGACACTGACCCGGCGTCATAAATACATTGTGTTACTATACCAGTAGGATTGTCCATGATAAACGATGCATATGAATAACATTTTGCTTAGCGCATATAGTAACGATTGCAGCTTAGTCATTTGAATTCACTTAATCTATGTAAATATTTTATCTTTGTATAATGACAATCAAATAATTTTTTCATATGATGGGTAATGTCGTATATTTGTAAACATTGACAATTATAACTTGTGTTAATCGTTTGTTTTTTGTCCAATTTTTTTGATGTTTATTTTTTTTTTTTATTACTCTTTTGAATTTTAGGGATAATGCTATGAATTTTGCAAGAGGGACCAAATTTTAAGTTTATTAAATTATCATATGATTTGCTCATATTAATGCTAGGAACTCTGTTGCATAAGGACGTTGGCGGAGTCTAAATGCATTTGTTTTAATTTTATTTAATTTACCTTTTTTGTTGTTATTGTATGATTGTTTTTATTGATATTGAAAAAATGATGCCTTTAATCTAATTATTTTTTGTTTAATCTGTAGTTTATGAAATATTTATCTATAGGATCATTGGGGATAGGTTAAACAAGTCATTTTTCGTAACAAAGCCTTTTTAGCTTATTATCAATATTATCAGTCAGTTTGATTAAACACAGATGTAGGATCTTAAAAGGGTAAATGAAACTAAATTAAACACGATTTTTAGATTTTTTTCCGAACCTGCCTTGTTTTGGGAATCTGGAAAACGCTGGAAAAA
The DNA here is from genome assembly GCA_025379985.1 of Phyllomedusa bahiana. NCBI lineage: Eukaryota > Metazoa > Chordata > Amphibia > Anura > Hylidae > Phyllomedusa > Phyllomedusa bahiana. The sequence continues at coordinate 30,167 of JAODAL010035056.1, read as the reverse complement.
TATATATTAAGGTAAAATTATTTATATTTGTTAATCATTTTGGTAACACCCCCCCCCCCCCCCCACATCCCCCCCCCCCCCCCCCCCCCCCCCCCCCCCCCCCCCCCCCCCCCCCCCCCCCCCTCCCCCCCCCTCCCCGCCCCCCCCCCCCCCCCACGCACCCCCCCCCCCCCCCCCCCCCCCCCCCCCCCCCCCCCTATCTCTAAACCAAATTACTCATTCAGTTTAATGTACGACAACAGAGGTAGTTGTTAAAAGGGTGAAATTTAACTAGTTAAACAACATTTTTTGATTTTTTCAGAAATGTACTTGTTTTTGATTTGAAAAAAAAAAAAAAACCACCTGGAACAATAGTATTTTGAAGTAGAAAATGATTTTACTAGTGTATACCTTCTAACGATTTTTTTTAACAATCCTCTAAACCTATTATGCAGGTATGTTTATGAACAACTACATGGTAGGGAGATGTTAATAGGGCAGAAGAAAAAGAGTAAGTTAATTTTTGAAGAGTGGAAGTGTTTGAATAAGCGGAAATGTTTTGCCTTGTTTGTGGAAGATGGCTGAAGAAACACCTGGAAAAATATTCTTATTATTTGAGGTAAGAAAATGATTTTACTATCTTGTTATTGTAATTTTGTAACAATCTAACCAAATTATCATTAGTTTTGTTGTTGTTTGACAATACAGAGGAAGGTGTGGTATGGATATTAGAAAGGGGGGAAGTAAACGGTAAGAATGAGAAGCAAGAATTTAGATTGTTTTCAGATAGATTTCTCCCTCTTGTTTGTTTAATTAAAAAAAAAAAAACACTGGAAAAAAAAAAATTATTTAATTTGAAGTTAAAATTATTTTATGCTGATTATCAACTCATTTTTGTAAAACTCTAAAACCGATTTATCAGTTTATTTTCGAGTACAGACGAGTGGGAGGATGTTAAAAGGGCAAATCGAAAAAACTAAATTGAAAACTATTTTTCCTGTATTTTTGAATTTGGAATGAACAACTGGATCAGAAAATATATAGATTTCTAGGTAATTAGAGATGAATCTCTATATTAACTCAAGTTTTCTAATGACCTCTAAAACCATTATTATAGTATTTTGTGCACTATTCAGAGGTCAAATTTTCAAAGGAATGGAAGCAAAATGATACATTTTTTTTTTTTTAGATTTGCATTGGTTTCCGAATTGGAAAACATCTGAGAAAAATGTAAATCTATTGTATTCCAGATACATTTATTTACGCATTGTTCTAGTGTTTCCTTAGTATACTATGTTTCACATAATTTCAGTCAGTATGGAAATACGGCTAAAAAAACCCCTTGTTTCCTCGCTTCCGTCATCACCTTTTCCCTCCATTTGGTTGAAATTGAGGTCCTGTGTTTTTTTTAAATAACAAATAAAAATCCGTACTAGCTGTAATTTTTCACAATGAGAACAAATTTAAGTGAGCATTTTTTTAAAATTTTTATAGGTACTCTGTAACAATTGTCCAAGAAAATTAAAATTTCCTAAAAATTTCACTTATCAATAGGGTTTTCACAGTCGTCATTTTGAGGGTGGTTGTAGAATTATGTCTGGGCAAACTGCTTTTAGGGAGAACGTTTATTGAACGCGGTGGGGATACTTGGAAGTCGGACACCTGCCATCTGGTTGTAAAGTTATGGAGGTGTTTGTAGTATATCATATGTTGATATAAGTGTAATCATATACATGTGGTATATATTTATATATATTATTTTTTTTATTTTTGTTTGTGAGAAAATATTATAGATGTAGTTTAAGAAAAAGTTTATATTGGGAGACATTTTTATGACAGCTACGAAAAATAAATTTATTGAGAGGGATTTACAATGGGAAACTAGGAAGGTTGAATAAAATAAAAGTAGGCTGTCATCAAGGGTGTAAAATTATAGTTATGGATGGGCAGGAATTGGAGGTAATCTGGTGTTGATATATTTTCTTTTATTATATATTTGTTAATATGTAGAACAAAATATACAAAAACGTACAGACATTACAGATAATAAGACCTATATTACCTTCGGTGACCATTTTTGAAGAAAAAATTACCCGCAAAAGTATAAAGAATTTTTTTTTGGGGGGGAACCCAATTTGTTTTTTTTAATCTTTTTAAAGGACCAACTTTGAGAAAAATGTATTCAAACAATGGGAAACATTTTTACAATTCTCAGGAAAACTGGTTGAAAATTAATAGTTTTCCTCTTTGTGTTCTGAGTGGACAGATGGAAGCTTGGATAGAATCTTCAAGGATATATTGGTTTTAAAGGGGTTTGGCAATTCTCAAGGAATACGCGGTCAGTTTTCTTTCGGGATTGTTATAAAATAGAAAAGAGAAAAACGCAATATTTTTGGAAACCACTTGCTAAGATCACACAGCCTCTCCTGGGTAGCCCCAGAGGCTAGATGAGATCCATGACTCGCAGCCATTCGTGGTTTCTTTTGGACAGTAGAGCACGGAACTGATGGTTTGGTGGATCGGCAGCCAGAGGAGGGGAATACATAGTGGGTTATGAGGGGGGGATTTTAATCTTATTTTATAAATCCTGAACAATGTATGAGCTTTTCAAATTAGTTTTTCTTTGATCAAGGTTGGAATTTATTTTTATTGAATTGGTTAATTGTGGAGATATAAAAAGGCGGTTTGGTAAATTTTTGTAAATTTTAAAAAAATATTATGGAATCTTTTATTTATAATTTAATTTTTTGATGATGATTATGATGTTTTACAATGTCTTTTTTTTTTTGTAAATGTGAAGAGGGTTAGGGGCTGGGAAATGATTGAGTTTCTCACAGTTGATGACTACGGTGAATGATTGGCATATATTAAGGGAAGTGATTAGGGGATCGGGAGCTAAAAAAAGAATATTCTCATGGTTATCGGACCCTTTTAAAGGCTTCAGATTATAAGATGAAGTCAGATTTTTCGTATGCTGGTTCTAATGTTTAGAGATGGGCTAGCTACATGGGCGATAGGAAGATCAGTTCTTTTACATCTTTGAAGGACTTTGATGTCTTATTACATGACCAAGTTTTCCCCTTCACCAAAAACTCTCAAGGAACTAGAGGGGTTATTAAATGGGGGGAGCTTCTTCGCCTAGATTTCTTACTTTGATGAATATGGTTGTATTGCCAATCCAAAACTGTGATTGGTGTGTGGTCAACGATGAGAGCGACTTTCCGGAAATGGGGACCCTCGGAACACGTCTCACGCTGCATGATTTGGAGGCGTGGGGTGCACCTGGCAGCGTCTTCCTATTTGTTTCTATGGGAGTTACCAGTACCTGGGGTGCGCTGGTTCTCCATTCTGTTTATGCGGAGTTCCGAGTACAGGGGTGCGATGTGTTCTCTTCTGTTCTATGGACGTTCCCGTTACAGGGTTTTGCGCTGTGTTGCCATTCTGTTTCTTGGATGTTCCTAGTACAGGGGTGTCGCGCTGTGTTCTCCATTTTGTTTATGGGAGATTCAGTAAGGGAGTTGCTGCATCGGTTCTATTCTGGTCTATGGGAGTAAGTTCAGTACGCCGGGAGCGCTGTGTTCGCATTTTGGTTCTAAAGGGTCGTTGTCCCATGTACAGGGGAGCGCAGTGTTTCCTTTGTGTTCTAGGGAGTTCCAAGGTATAAGGGGAGGAGCCTGTGATTCAATTCTGTTCTATGGGCGTTCCAGTACAGGGATACACTGGGTTCTCCATTCCTGTTTCTGTGGGAATTTCCGCGTCCAGGGGAGCTATGGTTTCCATTCTGTTCTATTAGGAGGTCCGTACAGGGGAGCAACATGTGTTCTCAATCTCGCTCTCTTATGGGTGCTTCAGTACAGGGGAAGCATGTGTTCTCATTTGTTTATGGGAGTTCCGTACAGGTGTGCTGTGTTCTCCTTTTTGTTACTTTGGGGTTCGCCAGAAAATGGGAGCGCTCTTGTGTTTCATTGTTTTATGGGAGTTTCGCATAACAGTGGGAGCGCCAGTGGTGTTTCTCCGATTGCTGTTTCTATGGGAGTCATTACAGGGACAACACTGTGTTCTCCATTAGGTTTATGGATTTCCAGTGTAGTGGGAGCTCTTTTGTTCTCAATTTGTTTATAGGAGTTACACAGTTAAGGGGAGCCATGTTTCCATTTGTTCTATGGGGTAGTTTCCAGATACGGGGTGATGCTGTGTTCTTTCTCCATTTGTTTAAGGGAGTTCTCCAGTAAGGGAGAGGCGCATGTGTCTGTTTTTGTTTATGGTGTTCAGTACAAGGGGAGCGCTAATTGTGTTCAGTGTTATCAAAACTGCTCCTCCATAGCAATGAGAGTTGCGGCAGCATTACTGATCTCCATTTGAACCAAAAATTTTGGCGGGCTGTTTGAAGTTTATGTGCGTTTACCATCTTGTGAGAAAACTAGCCTTTGACTCGTGAGTGCAGCCAGTCTAATGAAGGTCTTTGGTTATAGAACACTTATTAGGGAAGGAAAGCTCATTTTTTAGGTATTGTAACAATTTCAGGGATGGTTCACTACGTATCCCTAGCGAAGGACCAAGTTCTTCCTTTGAACATCTTAAGAGACTTGAAAGTGATGTATCTAGGACTAATGTATTTGCCCCTTTACCATGGCCCATTTGGGGGCCATGCTGGGGTGATTAACTATTCTTAATGGAAGGGAATTACTGAAAGGAAATAATTTCAAATTTCATTTCTTCTTAAGGACTCTCCATATGCATTTTATATGTCGGAGAAGAAACTTTTGAAGACATTCGTTCTCCCTTCACCGAGATGAGATGGATTTAGGATATGTGTTTGCATATATAAAACACACAAATCATTTAGATGATACATTTACTACAAACCTGGAAAAATAAGGATTCATTTTTTTTTTCTAAAAATCAAAGATTGTGAGAGTTTTTGAGTATTTTTGAACCAAAAGCGTTCACGGTACCGATATCAGGCGCAGCGCCGTTTATTATGGGAGGGGTTTTCATATTAGTACGCGTGGTCTTTGTTCTCATTTTTCATTGGCTGTCAGTCTATTGTGTATTGGATGATAGGTTTACTGCAACAAATCATTTTTTGGTCTATTTTTCGAGATGGGTATAGCAGTGCGTGTTTGATACTGTGGGGGAATTCTACAAAAAAAATTAATAAAAAAAAAAAGTCTGCACGGTATCTATGAAAGAGACATGCTGGTCGGCTGATCGTGTACTCTGGCCAATCAGTGTTTAAAATTTGCTTCTGTCACTAGCTTGTGCTGTCCTCAGAAAGGGTGGTATAACCTATGTCACAGGTTCCCTTTAATGGGGTGTTACTACCATAGAGATTGATGGCATGTCGATAGTTTATGCCATCAAGGTGTCAGAGATGCGGTTCCATTCTCGGGGACTCATACCTATTTTTGAGAGTGGTCCCCAAAATCTCTCCATTTTGAGCGGTTGGATGGATGCTCATGTTGTTGACATCACTGGGAGTTCCAAATACAGTCAAGCGGTATACATACCAATGCTGAGAACTCGGATGGTTCCGAACAAAGCTGTGTTCAAAACTGAGAGGTTTTAGGGCTTGCTCTTGAGATAGGTCCTCAATTTACCATGGTTGTGTATGGTGGGAAAAATCCCATTAAACCTTTTAGTTTTCACCCAGAATTCCCCTTCTTAGTATTTTGGTGATGCTCCTACCATATATCGATTTGGATAGGTCATCAATGTGTCATAGGTATGGGTCCAGCCTCCATCTCCAGAGAGGGCCCCAAAATCTCTCTGTTTTCTCCCTCTGGATAGTTCGTCGGAACGCTCCCATTGAAATGAATGGCAGTTCCATGTACAATCAAGCGGTATACACACCAATACTCAGAACACGGATGGTTCCGAACAATGTTACGTTCAAAACTGAGAGCTTTCGGGGCTTGTTCTTGAGATAGGTGCAGGTGCCATAAGTGGGACCTACACCTTTGACACATTGATGCCATATCCTCTATTTGATATTGTTGTGTGTGGTGGGAAAACTCTCTTTAAACCTTTTCGTTTTTATCCAGAATTCACCTTCTTAGTATTTTAGTGATGTTCCTGCCATATATCATTTTGGATAGGCCATCAATGTGTCATAGGTATGGGTCCAACCTCCATCTCTTGAAAGAGTCCCAAAGTCTCTCTGTTTTCTCCCTCTGGATAGTTCATCGGTACGCTTCCATTGAAATGAATGAGAGTTCTAAGTACAGTCAGGTGGTATACTCGCCAATACTCGGAAGTCTTACTGATTTCAATGAAAGACTTCCGACCAACTCTAGGTCCAAAACAAAGAAGATTTGGGACCTGTTATCAAGATAGGTGCAGGTTCCAGATGTGGTATCCGCACCTATGACACATTGATGGCATATCCTATTGATTTGCCATCCTGGTATATGGTGGGAACACCCCTTTAAACCTTTCCAAAAAATTTCAAAGCAATTCCCAATTGTTGTGAACTGTTCCGTACAGGAAAGTCGGCTTTCTTTTTGTTTTTACCCAGAATTCCCCTTCTTTGTATTTTAGTGATGTTCTTACCATATATCGATTTGGATAGACCATCAATGTGTCATAGGTACGGGTCCAAACTCCATCTCTTGAGAGGGCCTCAAAATCTCTGTTTTCTCCCTCTGGATTTTTTTGTCGGAACGCTTCCATTGAAATGAATGGGAGGTCCAAGTACAGTCAGGTGGTATACTCGGAACACTTACTGATTTCAATGGAAGACTTCCGACCAACTCTAGGTTCAAAACAAAGAAGATTTGGGACCTGTTATCAAGATAGGTGCTGGTTCCAGAGGTGGGACCTGTACCTATGAGACATTGATGGCATATCCTATTAATTTACCATCAATGGGTGTGGTGGGAACACCCCTTTAAACCCTTCCAAAAAATTTCAAAGCAATTCTTAATTGGCGTGAACCATTCCGTACAGGAAATTCGGCATTATTTTTGTTTTTACCCAGAAGTCCCCTTCTTAGTATTTTAGTGATGTTCCTACTATTTATTGATTTGGATAGACCATCAATGTGTCATAGGTATGGGTCCAACCTCCATCTCCAGAGAGGGCCCCAAAGTCTCTCTGTTTTCTCCCTCTGGGTAGTTCGTCGGAACGCTCCCATTGAAATGAATGGGAGATCCAAGTACAGTCGGGCGGTATACTCGCCAATACTCGGAACTCTTATTGATTTCAATGGAAGACTTCCGACCAACTCTAGTTTCAAAACAAAGAAGATTTAGGACCTGTTACTCTGAACTCTTACTGATTTCAATGGAAGACTTCCGACCAACTCTATGTTCAAAACAAAGAAGATTTGGGACCTGTTATCAAGATAGGTCCGGGTTCCAGGTGTGATACATTGATGGCCTATCCTATTGATTTGCCATCATGGTGTATGGTTGGAACACTCCTATAAACCCCAAAATTTCCAAAAAATGTCAATTCCCAATTGGCGTGAACCGTTCCGTACAGGAAAGTTGGCCTTATTTTTGTATTTACCCAGAATTCATCTTTTTAGTATTTTTAGTTACGATTGGTCTCTATAATTTTTGGGGATTTTTACACTCTTTTTGAATCAGTCCACCATCGTAGAGCGATACAGCCGGGGCCCCTCATGGATTGGGCATTAGGTGGCCGGGGCCCAACTCTAGGTAGCGATACTTATGACTACTCGATCTGACCACGTAGCTGAGGGTCACACTGATCCTTTATTCGGGTGGCGGGCGATGCCGCGCTCCCTCCAATGGGTTATCATTTACAGTACGTAGCGTTCCATAGGATGTTCTCCGCCCCGGTAGGAGTCCTGTTTCTGTTTCCTCTTCTGTATGACCCCGTGCGATACTCTTTGTATAGTACTTTGTACGTTTAGTTCCTACAGCTTCTCAGTTCTCTATGTTGTAACTATGTTGTCAGGTAATTCAGATTATTATAGTTTATTAAACTCAGAAGTCAGAACGTTTGCTGTCCTTGTGATTCTTCCGTCATCGCTTCACAGTGGAGTCACATTATTATGACCACCAGCTCCTGAGTGAATGGTGTGTGCAGCAGGACAGCAGCAAGACTGGGCCTGGGAAACTAGGGGCCATGAAGTACCTGGAAGTCTTGGTCCTGCTCTTCCAACCAATTTCAGACATTTCTAGACATGTGACATGTCGCATTGTCTTGCTGGAAGATCCCATCTGCTGCGGAGGAGACAATCTATGGGTGTACCTGATCTTCAAGGATGGATTCATACCAAAATCAGATGAAAGTGCCTCCCACATGGATGAGTGGCCCAGAGAAAATTCCCCTGAAGAACATTACCCAAACCATAATGCTGCCATCACCAGCTTGTGTTCTTCCAGCAATGGTTGCAGGGTGTTTGTTCTTTGATGTTTGATACACCAACGTTCATCCGTTCCATGAAACAAAGAAGACAAACCTTTTCCAATACTGCCAGGAAAATTGAAGCCTTTTCTGGCAATACAGCTTGGTTATCAGAGGTGACCATAAAGTGTTAGATATCAGTGTACACAGGCTCTGCAGACTGTATATTACCACCATACAGTGACCATATAGTGGTAGACACCAGTGTACACAGACTCTGCAGACTGTATATTACCTCCATACAGTGCCCATATAGTGGTAGTACCAGTGTACACAGGCTCTGCAGACTGTATATTACCTCCATACTGTGACCATATAGTGGTAGATACCAGTGTACACAGGCTCTGCAGACTGTATATTACCTCCATATAGTGACCATATAGTGGTAGACACCAGAGTACACAGGCTCTACAGACTGTATATTACCTCCATTGACCATATAGTGGTAGACACCAGTGTACACAGGCTCTGCAGACTGTATATTACCTCCATACAGTGACCATATAGTGGTAGACACCAGTGTACACAGGCTTTGCAGACTGTATATTACCTCCATACAGTGACCATATAGTGGTAGACACCAATATACACAGGCTCTGCAGACTGAATATTACCTTCATACAGTGACCGCATAGTGATAAACACCAGTGTACACTGGTTCTGCAGACTGAATATTACCTTCATACAGTGACCATATAGTGGTAGCTACCAGTGTACACATGCTCTGCAGACTGTATATTACCACCATACAGTGACCATATAGTTGTAGAGACCATTGTACACAGGCTCTGCAGACTGTATATTACCTCAATACAGTGACCATATATTTCCTAACTCCTATACAAGCTCCCCATTTATAGCGCCTCTAATGGTAAAAATATCCCCCTTGTGCCCCAAACAGTAAAAGTGCCCCTAGAAAGCTTTGGGGCTCCCATTTTTGCACCTAGTTTTTATCTTTTTCTGCATTCCCATATAATAGGTAAGTAAGTCCCAAAATAGGGAGATCGATAGGCAGACTCCTTTTTAGGTAGGTAGATCCCTATTAGGCAGATAGGCGCCGTCCTTACATAGGTAGGCATATTGGCCCCTCACCGGAAACTAACATAGGCTGCTGTTAGGTAGTTTGGCAAATAGGGAGGAATATAACCTGCTGATTACAAAATGCTGAGAAATATCTGGCACAGGCGAAGCTGTCAGAAGTAACTGCCCCTCACATAGACATGTGTACAACTCTCCTAAAGGCTATTTCAGGCGCAAGAAATTGAGAACAAATATCCATAAAAAATAAACTTCACAATTTTATTTAATAGACACATGAAAAACATTGCACAAAGAGGTAGAAGGGGACGTCCGACGAACGGCTGGAGGCAGCACCCAATGTAATGCACAAAAAACAGGAGAACACAAACCAATGCTTCAGGGTGGTCACTGTACAGAGGATCCCCTTATCGCCCGCCTGAGGACCGCGGCCGTTGGGCGGTGCAGATGCCAAAAGCCGCCTCTGGAGCCCGGTCTGGTCCCAGAGCCGACCCATAACCCCGGGGGGGGGGGAAGCCTCTGGTTCCTGTTGTTTAACTCCTTGAATTCTGCGATCCGTGCACGCAGCATAATCAAAGAGGATTCCCCTGCTCCATCGGGACTCCCGGTGACCTGACGGGGCCCGAGGAACATCTATACGGTCAGCCCTGGGGGCCTAGAGTAGCCCTAGAGTTGTTTGTATTGTGAGCCTGTTGTTAGGGTGCACTGTGTGTTACCCTGATGGCAGCCTGTGTCATACTGACACAGTGTAATGTATTAGCATCCAGGAGTATACAGGAGTGTAATGTATTAGCATCCAGGAGTATACAGGAGTGTAATGTATTAGCATCCAGGAGTATACAGGAGTGTAATGTATTACCATCCAGGAGTATACAGGAGTGTAATGTATTAGCATCCTGGAGTATACAGGAGTGTAATGTATTAGCATCTAGGAGTATACAGGAGTGTAATGTATTAGCATCCAGGAGTATACAGGAGTGTAATGTATTAGCATCGAGGAGTATACAGGAGTGTAATGTGTTAGCATACATGAGGATACAGGAGTGAAATGTATTAGCATACAGGAGTAAACAGGAGTGTAATATATTAGCATACAGGAGTATACAGGAGGGTAATGTATTAGCATCCAGGAGTATACAGGTGTTTAATTTATTAGCATCCAGGAGTATACAGGAGTGAAATGTATTAGCATCCAGGAGTATGCAGGAGTGTAATGTATAAGCATACAGGAATATACAGGAGTGTAATGTATTAGCATACAGGAGTATACAGAAGTGTAATGTATTAGCACACAGAAGTATACAGGAGTGTAATGTATTAGTATACAGGAGTATAATGTATTAGCATACAGGAGCATACCGGAGTGTAATGTATTAGCATACAGGAGCATACAGGAGTGTAATGTATTAGTATACAGGAGTATACAAGAGTGTAATGTATTTGCATACAGGAGTTTGCAGGAGTGTAATGTATTAGCATACAGGAGTATACAGAAGTGTAATGTATTAGCATATAGGAGTATACAGGAGTGTAATGTATTAGCACACAGGAGTATACAGGAGTGTAATGTATTAGCATACAGGAGTATACAGGAGTGTAATGTATTAGCATACAGAAGTATACAGGAGTGTAATGTATTAGCATACAGGAGCATACAGGAGTGTAATGTATTAGCATACAGGAGCATACAGGAGGGTAATGTATTAGTATACAGGAGTATACAGGAGTGTAATGTATTTACATACAGGAGTTTGCAGGAGTCTGCTGATACAATACTGAGTGTAAAAAAAAACTTAATATGTATCCCTTAATGTGATGGAAAAAAAATAAAAAAAACATAAAAAGTGTAAAAATAAATAATAAAATAAAAATATTCAATAAAAAAATATTGCGCCCATATTGCAGACAAAAAAACCTACACATATAATCTAATGGGTTATTTGATGTGAAATGTGATCGTTGTAAAACATTTTTTTTTGCTCACGCTGCAAAAAGAAAAAAAACTAATCCCACAGTAATCCATTTGTAAACTTAAATTACACCCCTCAAAAAAAAAACTATTTCTCCCACATAAAACAAGCCCAAAAAATGAAAAATTTACGTAAAATTGCAAAAAAAAAAAGTTCCCAAATGCGGGAAATGCAGGGGGGAAAAACAAAAAATTTTTTAGGGGCTTTCATTAAGGCGTTTCAGGCCTGGGGTTTAAAAGGGGTTTAAAGCCCCAAGGTTTTTACATAGTAAAAAGAGGAAACGGGGGACCTTAACAAACAATGAACCCATCATTTTCCCCAGTTGATGCAGGGCATTATCATTTTTAAATTTTTATTTTCTATTTCTATTTTTCCATCCTATCTATTATTATTTTCTATTATCTATCTCATATAATCTATCTTAATATCTATCTTTCTATTTAAATTATCTTTATCTATTTTCCTAAAAACTATCTATTTCACAAATTAATCTATCAATCTAAATTTTATTTTTATCTATCTACCTTTTTCTTTCCCCTTTATTATTTTTTCTATCTTTTTTTTATCTATTTTTAATCTTCTATCTTTTCTATCTTTAATTTACTTTTCTATTAATCTAAATCTTTCCCCTATCTATTTTTAATCTTTTATTATCATTTTATCTATCTATCTTATATTCAAATCTATCCTTATTATCTTATTAACTTTAAATTTATCTATTACAAATCTATCTACCCTTTTACTATTTTTTCCAAACCTTTTAAATTTTCATTCTATCTATCAAATCTATCTTATCTACCCTATTTATCTATCTATCTCATTTCTATCTAATCTATTCCTAATCTTTTTCCCATATCTATCTTTATCTATTTTCTATCTATTCTATCTTTTCTAATTACCTCAATCTATTTTATCCTTCCCCAATCTATTTCTCTATCAAATTTATCTATCTACCCCAAATTCTTCAAACTATCAATCATCTATTCTATATCTATTTCTATCCTTTTTAATTCTATCTTTCATATCTATCTATCTTATTATTCCACAAATCTTCTTTATCAAATCTATTATCTTATTATCTACCCATATTATTTTATTTTTATCTATCTATCTATTTTATCTATCTTATCTATCTATTATCTACCCCTATCTACCTTATCTACTTTCTATCTTTTCTTTATCTTTTCTTCTTTTCTATCAAAATCTATATTTTTAAAATCCCTTCATCTCATTTCAATCTATCTATCTTCTATCTACTCCATTTTTTTCACCCTATCTATCTTTTTCTTTATCTATCTATCTCCTATTTTTATCTCTTCCTATTTTTCCAAATCTATCTATTTTTTACCATTTCTTGCTATTTTCTTTTATCTATTATTTTAAAATTATCTATCTTTTAATTTGTCTATTTTTTATTTTTTCTATTTTTATTCTATCTTTATCTACTTTTTAATCTTTATCTATCTATCTATTATCTTTTTCTAGCCTCATTAACTAGGAATGTATTGGGGCCCTCATTTCTAGGCATCAGTTTCCTAATTAGTTTATGAAAGGGGATATATAGGTCCCCCATCGGGTAAGGGGTTTTTTGGCCCCCCTTTTTAAGAAAAGGGGGGTATTTTTATTATTATTTTTATTTTTTTTTAGACCTTTGGGATTCCAGGCGCCTGTAAAATTCAAGGGGGGGTTTAAAGGGACCATAATAAAATAAAAAGGGTGAGGGAAAAAGGGAAAAAAAATTAATACAGGGGAGGAAAAGAGGGGAGAGACAGGGGTGAGGTCGGACAGGGTTTTGGGGGGCCGTGTACTGGGGGTTTGGGGTTTTTTTCCCTGGGGTTTTTTGGGTTTTTGCTCGATGAAATGGGTTTTAAGGGGGCTTTTGAAGCTGGAAAAGGGGGGAGGTTTGAGTGTTGGGGCAGTGAGTTCCCAGAGTGTGGGGGAAGCACGGGGGAAAGTTTTGGAAAAAGGTTGTGTGAGGGGGGCGATAAGGGGAGAGAGAGGAGAACCCCCTGGAGGAGGGGGAGAGTGGTGGGGGGGAAATTTTATTTGGCGAAGTTTGGGGGGGGGCAGGAAAATGTAGGGAAAAGGGGGAGGGGGGGTGTATGGAGGGGAGAGGTCATGGAGAGATTTTAATTGGAGGGGGAGGGGGGGGGTCATGGAGAGGTTAATTGGGTTAGGTGGGGGGTTGTAGTTAAAAGGGAATTCGCTGGGCCCAATGGGAAGCCATTAAAAGGGGATTGGCAGAGGGGGCGGGGGGAAGGGTGTAGGGGAGAGAGGGGGTTAGGGGGGGCACCCAGATTTAAAGGGGTTTGGGAAAGGGGAGCGAGGGGGTAGCGGGGAGGCCAACGGGAGAAGGAGGTTGTTTTTTGTTAGGGGGAGTTGACGGGGGCATGGACCAGCATTTTTTAGTGTCTTTAGTTGGCAATGAGGGGGAAAGGGCCGAGGGGATGTTTTTGCAGGTGGGGGCCCGGGGCAGAGAATTGAAAAATGGATTGGAGGGGAGGAGGGTGTAGAGGGAGGCCCAGAGAAGGATTTGCAGTAGTTTTAGGCGGAAGATACGAGGGGGGGGACAAGCAATTTTGGGTGGTGTCCAAAGTTTGGGAAATTAAGCGGTTTTGGGGAAATTTTTTTTTTAGGTGGAGGGAAGGCAGGGTGAGGGTTTGGATGTGGGGTTTGCGGGAAGATTGGGTCGAAAAGGGTTTCCCAAGGCAGGGGACTGGGGGAAAACGGGTTTGGAGAGAGTGTAGAGCTTTGATGGGGATCGGGTGGAGGAGGGAAGGGGAGGTGGGGAAAAAATGATAAATTTCTTTTTTCTCAATTTAGTTTTGGGAAAAAGGAAAGGGAAAAAGAAGGGGAAAATTGGAGGCCCGCTTCAGGGATGGGGGGATTTAAGGGGGAAAGTGACTTTGGGGCCCAAGGATGTAGAGTTGGGTATCATCCGCCGGTGGTAATGAAAGCCATGGGGAGGCTTTTGGGGGCCCCGGGGGCCCCAAAGGGGGGGGTTTTTTTAGTTTTTAAAAGGGAGAAGAGAAAAGGGGGCCCCAGGATTGACCCCTGGGGGACCCCCGACAGAGGGGTGGCCGGGGGGGGGGGTTTGGAACCAAGAATGAGAGACGCTAAAAGCCCGATCGGGTGGGGTTTCGGGGAGATCCGGGAAAGGGCCAAGTCCGTGAGGGCCAGGGGGGGAGAGGATGTTTTGCAGGGGGGAAATAATTGGGGGGGGGGTGGGGAACAGGGTAAAGGCTGAGGAGGGGTCTCGGGAGGGGGAAAGCACAGAGAAAATGGAAAAGGCAGTGGACGGTTTAAAGGGGGAGGAGCACAGATAATGGAGAAGGCAGGGGACAGGTCAAAGGAGGGGGAGCACAGAGGGAAAGGGGGAAGGTTGGGAGGGGGGAAAAGGTTGGGAAGAGGAGGGGGGGGGCACAGGGGAAATGGAGAAAGGCAGAGGACAGGTCTGGAGGAGGAGCAGAGTAATGGAGAAGGAAGAGGACGGGTCTAGGAGGAAGGGTCAATAGTAATGGAGAAAGGCGGGAGGAAAGGTTTTGGGAGGAGGAGCAAGAGTAAGGGAAGGGGGGCCCGGGGGGAGGGGGAAAAACGGGGCTTGGGAGGAGGAGCACCAGAGTAAGGGGAGAAGGCAGGGGAAAGGGGTTCAAAGGAGGGGGAAAGGCCAGGGGAAAATGGAAAGAAGGGGGGAAGAGGACCAAAGGTTTGGGGGAAAAGGCAGGGAAAGGCCCGGGGGAGGGAAGGAAGGAAGGCAGAGGCCCGGTCAAAGGGGGAGGAGACAGATTTAAGGGGAGAAGGCAGAGGAAGGTCTGGGAAGGGGGAGCCCCCAGAGAAATTTGGGAAGGCAGAGGACAGGTCTCGGGGAGGAGACAAAAGAAATTGGGAGAAGGCAGGGGGAACTAGGTCTGGGGAGGAGGGACAGAGAAGGGAAAGGAAGGGGGGGGGGGGCCCAAAGAGGAAACGGGCTTGGAGGGGAGCACGGGAAAAATGTAGAAGGCAGAGGCGTTTTCCAAAGGGGGAAAAAAACCCCACAGAGTAATGGGGAAGGCAGGGGGCGGTCTGGGAAGGAGGGGGGACAGAGTAATGGAAAAAGGGGCAGGGGGACGGGTTTAAGGAGGAGGAGCACAGAAAAAGGGGAGAAGGCGGGGGAAACAGGTTAAAGGGGAGGAGCACAGAGTAAGGGAAAAGGGCCCAGGGACGGGTCTAGGGGGAAAGGAGACAGAGTAATGGAGAAGGCAGAGGACGGGTTTAGGTGGAGGAGCACGGGATTAATGGAAAAGGGGCAGGGGACAGGTCTGGAGGAGGGGGACAGAGTAATGGAAAAAGGCAGGGGGAAAGGGTTTTGGGGGAGGGGGGGAAACAGAGTAATGGAGAAGGCAGGGGGGACGGCCCTAGGAGGAGGAGCCAAAAGAAATTGGGGGAGGCAGAGGACGGGTCTAGGAGGGGAGCACGGGATTTAATGGGGAAGGAGGGACGGTTTTAGGGGGAGGAGCCCCGGGAGAAATGGAGAGGCCAGGGGACAGGTTTTAAAGGGGAGCAAAGAGTAATGGGGGGAAGGGGGGGAAAGAGTCTAAGAGGGAGGAACAGAGTAATAGAAAAGGGCCCCAGAGGACCGGTTTTAAGAGGGGAGAAAACAGAGTAATTTTAAAAGGGCAGGGACGGGGTCTCGGAGGAGGAGCACAGGTAATGGAGGGGGAGAGGACAGGTCTCGGAGGAGGAGCACAGAGTAAATTGGGAAGGCAGGGGAACAGGTCAAAAGAGGAGGACCCACAGAGTAATGGAGATAGGCGGGACGAGTCTAGGAGGAGGAGACAGAGTTAGAGGGGGGGTTGGGAAAAAGGCCCCGGAGTAGGAAAACAGGGATTTTGGGGGGGAAGCAAAAGGTAATGGGGGAAGGCCCGGGGGGGGGTTCAAGGAGGAGGAGAAACAGGGAGTAAGGGGAAAAAGGCAGAGGAAAGGTTTTTGGGAGGGGGGGAAAGACAGAGTAATGGAGAAGGCAGGGGGACGGGTTTCTAAGAGGAGGACACAGGGGGAAAAGGAGAAGGCAGGGGGGACAGGTCTAGGGGGGGGAAAGGCACAGGAAAATGGAGAAGGCAGAGGACGAGCCCTAGGAGGGGAGCCCGGGATGTAATGGAGAAGGCAGGGGGGACAGGCTAAGAGGAGGGACCCAGGAAAATGGGGGGAAGGGGCAGGGGAAAGGTTAAGAGGAGGGGGCACGGGGAGTAATAGAGAAGGCAGGGGGACGGGGTTAAAGAGGGGGAGCACAGAGAATGTAGAAGGCAGAGGGACAGGGTCTGGGGGAGGAGGGCGGGGGAGTAAGGGGGAAGGCAGAGGACGGGTAAGGGGAGGGGGGAGCCAAGGTAAATGGAAAAGGGGAGCGGGTTAGGAGGGGGCCGGAAGGGGGGAAGGGGGGGGGTCTAGGGGGGGGAGAAACAGAGAAAAGTGGAGGAAGGAAAGAGGAGGGTTTGGAGGGGAGCCCCAGAGAAATGGAGAAGGAGGGGACGGGTTAGGGGGAGGAGCACAGAGTAATGGAAAAGGGGCAGGGGGACGGTTTTGGGAGGGGGGAGCACAGAGTAATGGAGAAGGCGAGGACAGGTCTAAAGGGAGGACCACGGGGTAATGGAGAAGCCAGAGGACGGTCAAAGGAGGAGGGAAACGAGTAAGGGGAAAAGGCAGGGGACGGGGTCAAAGGAGGAGGAGCACAGAGTAATGGAAAAGGGCAGAGGGGGGTTTTGGGGAGGGGGAGCACAAAAGAAATGGGGGAAGGCAGGGGACGGTCTGGGAGGAGGAGCACGAGTAATGGAAAAGGGAAGGGCGGGTCTAGGAGGAGGAGACATTTTTAGTGGAAAAGGCGGGAGGACGGTTTTTAAGGGGGAAAGGAGTCAAGAGTAATGTAGAAGGGCAGGGGACGGGTCTGGGGAGGAGGGCACAGAGAAAAGGGGAAAAGGGGGCCAGGGACGGGTCTGGGGGGAGGACCCACAGAGTAATGGAAAAAGGGGGGGGACGGGGGGTCTAGGAGGGAGCACAGAGTAATGGAAAAGGCAGAGGCCAGGTCAAAGGGGAGGGGCAAGAGTAATGGAGGGGCCCGGGGACGGGTTAGGGAGGAGCACGGAGTAATGGAGAAGGCAGAGGGAAGGCTAAGGGAGGGCACAGGGGTAAGGAGGAAGGCAGGGGGACGGGGGGTTCTGGGGAGGGGGAGCACAGAGAAATTTGGGGGAAAAGGCAGGGGAAAGGTTAAAAAAGGGGGAGCCCCCAAGAGAAATGGAGAAGGCAGGGGACGGGTTTCAAAGGAGGGGGGAGCAAGAGTAATGGAGAAGGCAGAGGAGGGTTTGGAGGGGAGCACAGAGTAAGGAAAAGGGCCCGAGGACGGGTTTTGGGGGAGGGGGGAGCAAGGTAATGAGAAAGGCAGGGGACGGGTTTAAGGAGGAGGGGGGCACAGGGGGAAATAGAAAAGGGGGCAGGGGAAGGGTCAAAGGAGGAGGAGCACAGAGAAAATGGAAAAGGGCCCAGGGACGGGGTTAGGAGGAGGAGCACGGGAGAAAATGGAGAAGGCAGGGGGACGGGTTTAAAGGAGGGGGGACCCACAGGAGAAAATTGGAGAAGGCAGGGGACGGGTTTTAAAGGAGGGGGAGCACAGGGGAAATTGGAGAAGGCAGATAAGGTTGTTGAGGAGGGAACATGAGGGCTTTGGGGCTTTGGCGTTAATGGGTCATTGGGGGATTTTGGTTAGGGGGGTTTTCGGGGAGGGGTTGGGTTGGGAAAACCGATTGTAGGGGCCCAAGGGAAGAGATTTGGGAAAAAAGGGTGGGGGGCCCAGCTGAAAGGTTAAAGGGCTGCTCGAGGATTTTTGGGGGAAGAAAAAGGGGACGGGTGAGTTTGGGGCGATATTTGGGGGACGGGAAAAGGAGGGGTCAGAGAGGGTTTTTCTTAAGGTTTGGGTTGATGGTGCTGTTTAAATGAGGAAGGGAGTTGACCCCCATTGGGCAGGTCGTAGGAAACTTGGGCCCTCTTTAGCCCATCCATAGGTGGGGTAAAGCAAAAAAGTCCACTTGTTGGCTCCCCCCAGCAGGGATTTAAAATTTAGTTCATAAGTTAAAAAAAGGGGTTCAAAGCAAAAATTAAAGTTATTTATTTTTGCATTAGAAGCACTGAAAAAAACAAAACCCGGGGGTTTTTCGGTTTCCCCGATAGAAACCAGCGCTTCGGGGAAAGGGCCCGGTAATGCCTTTTAACTATTTTCCCTGTTTTTTTCCCTGGTTGTTTGCACTTTTGGGGCTGGGCCCAGCCCGTGCTTGTTTTGTTTTATCAGCCGCCCCCCCCCAAAAACCCTTTTTGCTGTTGGTTTGGAGTTTGCCCCCGGCTGCGGGAACCAGGCCCCCACTTTTGGAATAAACGCATATGGGGTGTTTTTAAAAGGGGCCCCAACCAACCAAAGGTTAGTGAATTTTTTCTTTGAGGTGACATTTACTCTTTATCTGTATCAGGGGTTTTATCATTTTGTTTTAAACTGGGTGTTCATAGGATTGCGGGGGGACATCTACTCCTTTATTTTAAACCAAAAAGGGGGTTTTTCCCACTGTTTTAAATCCGTGGTTTGGATGGGGAAACCCCCGGGTGACATCTACTATTTTTATCTGTACTCAGAGGGGTTTCAGTGTTACTGTGGTGTTCAAGGACTGCAGGTGAAATTTTACTACATTTTCGGGTTATTAGAGAGTTACCCACTGTTTATCTTTTGGTGAATGGGACTGGGGGGGAAATTTCAAACATTATAAAAAACCAGAGGGTTATCACTGTTTATCTGTGGTTTTACATGGGGGACTGCAGGTGCCATCTACTCCTTATCTGTTTTCAGAGAGATTTACACTGTGTTATCTATGGTGTTAAAAAGGAGCGATAAAACCTACTCCTTTTAAATGACGAGAGTTATACGGTTTATATATGGTTTACATAGGCGCAGGGACATTACTCCATTACTGTACTAAAGTTACACTGTGCTATTTGTGGTTTTACATAGGACTGCGGGGGACTCCACTACTTACTGTACCGAGAGTTATCAGGGTTTTTTATTGTGGTTTTACTAGACTGCGGGTGACATCTACTACTTATCTTACTCAGAAGTTATCACTGTGTTTTTGGGGTGTTACATAGGACTGCAGGGACATCTACTACATTATCTGTACTCAGAGAGTTATCATTGTGTTATCTGTGGTTTTACATAGATGCAGATGACATCTACTACATTATCTGTATTCAGAGAGATATCACTGTGTTATATATGGTGTTGCATAGGACTGCAGGGGACATCTACTCCATTATCTGTACTCAGAGAGTTATCACTGTGCTATTTGTGGTGTTACATAGGACTGCAGGGGACATCCACTACATTATCTGTACTCAGAGAGTTATCAATGTGTTATCTGTGGTGTTACATAGGACTGCAGGTGACATCTACTACATTATCTGTACTCAGAGAGTTATCACTGTGCTATTTGTGGTGTTACATAGGACTGCAGGGGACATCTACTACATTATCTGTACTCAGAGAGTTATCATTGTGTTATCTGTGGTGTTACATAGGACTTCAGGTGACATCTACTACATTATCTGTACTTAGAGAGTTATCATTGTGTTATCTGTGGTGTTACATAGGACTTCAGGTGACATCTACTACATTATCTGTACTCAGAGAGTTATCACTGTGCTATTTGTGGTGTTACATAGGACTGCAGGGGACATCTACTACATTATCTGTACTCAGAGAGTTATCACTGTGTTATCTGTGGTGTTACATAGGACTGCAGATGTCCTCTACATTATCTGTACTCGGGGAGGCTCAGCTCACCTCTGCTACCCCTGTCCGTATAATTTACGATGCGCTCAGGTGATGGATCGGTCGCAGGTTGGGCGGATCGGTCACGTGTCTCGGTCGCTGCTTCTCTCACGATTCCCGTTCGTACAATCTCAGGCTCAGGTGGAGGCGGCGGCAGTGACCGGAGGAGAGAGCTCGGCGGCCGGAGCAGGAGATCGGTGAGTGGTGACAGGAGATACAATGTATCCAAGCCTGAGACAATGTAGCCAATCCCACAGACGGGGGAGATGCAGCAGAGCCGAGCAGGAGCTGACACTGCAGCACAAACTACATCAGCAAGAAGATGTGTGCTCCAGGGGGAGACAACCCAGCGCTGCCACCTCCACAGCCCCTACATAGGGGCCCCTAAACCCCCCACGCAGCGCCGGGCCTTGCCCCCCTTTGTCCTTTTTAAATTTCCCGCGGGGGCATCATCTTATCGGTCCGGGTTTGGGGCATCGGTTTTTGGGGTTTCGGCGCAGTTCCTCCCTTTTCCTTTTTTACCAACTCGGGCTCATCGCCCCCGGGCATTTTAAAGGGAGGAGGGAGGTCGGGGGCCGGGGGGGACCCGGTAGGGGTTTCGGGGTTCCCACGTTTTTAAACCTTGGAAAAATTGGGCCAAATCCCCGGGGCCCGGGGGAGGAGCGGCCCGGCCCGGAGCGGAACTGGGGGTTAACGGGAAGAAAATTTTCCTAGGGGAGAAAAACCCCACGCGGGGGTCCAAACCCCAAAAGGGGCCCCTGACACCACAAAAACTCTTAAAGGTTTGGAAGTGTTTTTTCCCCCTCCCCCAAAGGGGGGGGCAAAAACCCGGGGCCCCCAAAAGAAAAGGGGGCCCCAGAACCCCCCCCACCCGGGGGGCAAATTTTTTAATTTCTATCTATTTAAAACACTAACCACAAAACAAAAATTCTCAACAAAAAAACCTAATTTCCCCCCCAAAACCAATCATTATCTTTCTATCTTTTCTATCTATCTACTATCATCTATCTTTTCTATCAAATTCTATCTATTATCTATCTATCATCTCTTTTTTTCTTCTATCTCATACTATCTATTCTATCTATTCCCCCCTATCTATCTCTATTTTCTATCTATCTATTCTATCTATCTATTATCCTATCTATCTATTTTTCTAAAAAATTCTTTTCTATTTCTATTTCTTTTCTATCTACCCTATCTATCTCATATTTTCTTTTTCTCTTTATCAATCTATCTAATCTCCTATCTATTTTTTATCTTTTTCTTTTCTTTTAAATTATCTTTCTCTCATATTTTTTCTATCTCATATCTATCTATCTCATATCTAATCTTTCTTTTAAATTCATTCCATATCTATCAAATCTATTCACCCTATTTTTCCTATCTTTCATATCTATTATCTCAAAATCTATCTATTTATCTATCTATCTCATATCATCTTTTCCTTCTATTTTATCTCATACCCCTATCTATCTAACTATCAAATTCTATTTTCAATTTCTTATCTAACTTTTCTATCTCATATTATCTATCTATTTTCATTCAAAAATCTTTTTTTTCCTTTTTCTATCAAATTTTTATCTATTATCTATCCTATCCTTTTTTTATATCTATCACCCCTTTTATCTATTTTTATCATTTATCTATCTATCTATTATATCATTTTTCCCCCAAATCTATCTATCTATCTATTTTTCTATTTCTTATATCTATCAAACCCCATTTACCCTTTTATCCTATCTATCTATCTATTATTTCTATTTATCCTATCAAATCTATCTATCTATCTATCTATCTATCTACCCCAATTAAAATCTATCTATTTATCAATTATCTATCTATCAATCAAATTACCCAATTATCAAACCCCATATCTTTCTATTTTCATCTCAATCTATTTTCACCCCTTCTATCTATCTCATATCTTCTTTTAATCTTTTAATTTTAATACAAACCAAACTATCTATTTTCATCTTTATCTCAATCTTTTCTATCCCCAATATTATCTTTCTTTCTATCTATCTCATATTTTTCCTACCCCCATTTTAAATTCTACCCCTTCTTTTCTCATTTTTTAAATCCCATATCATCTATTCAATTATCATCTATCTATCATCTATCTATTTTATCTTTTCATTATCTACCCCTATTATCTATTATCTATCTATTTCTATCTAAAAATTATTTTTCAAATCTAACTATTATTTATCTATTATTTATCTCATATCTATTTTTCTATTTTACTATCAATCTCATAAAATCTTTCTCTTTACCCTTTTATTATCTATCTATCTCATATCTATCTTTCTATCTCTTTATTTATTATCGGGGTTATGGGGGGAAAAAGGGAGAAAAAAGCGCACAATAGTAAAAGTTTTTAAAAATTTTAATCAGTGATATGTAGTTTTCTTTTGCGTTCCCTTAGGAGTTGTGGGGAAACCCAATGGGGGCCCAAACTCTCAAAATTTAAAAATTGTTATCCCCTTTGTGCTCTCCTGTTCGGCAGCCGGGGGGGGTTTTCCGGGGGCCCTTGGGTAAAAATTCTCCCGGAAAAAATTTTGGCGTTTACAAAAAAAAACTTGGGGGGGACTTGCGGCGCCCCGGGAGGATAAATAATTTAGTTAACAAGTTTTCCCTTTTCCAGGGTATTTTTTGGGTTTTAAAGAGGGGAATTCCTCTCAAAAAAAACTAAAAACACAACATTTAAAATTTTCACTTTGGTATACGCTTTAAAGTGTTGGTTTTTAGTTTTTTATGAGGTAATTTCTTTTTTTTAAAAATAAATACCCTGAAAAGGAAGATTTGGGTTATACATATTGTTTTTCCCTGAGAGCGCCGCACGTCCCGAATTTTTATTTGTATCGCTATTATCTTCTTTTTCTATTTTTAATCTATCTTTTATCTATCTTTTCTTTTATCTATCTAATTTCTATCTCCTTATCTATCTTTCTCTTTTATCAATTATTAATATTTTTCAAATCTATCTTTTTTCCCCTATCCTTTCCATTCTATCAAACTACCCTCTATTTCTATCCCTTATCTATTATTTTTCTTTCTATTATTATCTATCTATCTTTTCCTATCTCTCTCTTAAAATCTTTTCTTCTTATCTATCTATCTATCTACCCTATCTACCCATAATCTCCCCTTTCCAAACCAAATATCTTTTTCCCATTCTTTATCTATCTATTTTCTTTTCCTATCTATCAATTTTTCTATCTATTATCTTTTTACCCTACCCTCATTCTAACTACCCTAAAATTCTATTATTCATATCTATGTTCTATATCTTCTTTCTTTCCCCTATCTATCCATATTATTTTATTTAACCCTATCTATCAAATTCTTTCTTTTCAAAACTATCTATTTTCTATCTATCATCTATCTATCTCATATCATCTTTATCTATCTATTTTCATATCTATCTATCTTTCTATCTATTTTTCTATCTATCTTTCAAACTATCTTTTACAAAAAGGGATGCTTTCACCGGGTTTTTGATAGTTTTTTTTGTGCGGGAAAGGGCCCTTAGCTTTAATGCTTTTCATTGCGCCAAAAACCCCAAATAAAAAAACCACCGTGTAAACCCCCCCAAACCAGGATGAAACCCTTTCCCGGAAACCTGGGGAGTAGTGATTTACAGTTTTATTCGGTCTTTATTGGTTGTTAACAAAACCTAGGGAGAAAACCCCGAGAAAAAAAGGAGAGTAAAAAGTGGGGGTTTTTCCCAGTACATAGAACTGTAAAAACATCTCCACCAGGGCTTTGTATTGTCTGGTAGTAAAAAGGGAGACAAAGGGTTTTAAAATTTTCGGGGTTTTCTGCTAAAAAGGGGAATTTTGGTAAAAGGCCCATGGTGGTCAAGGGAGTACTTTAATTCAGGGTTTAATGGGGTCCTGGGGGTTTGGGGCAGTACAGGAATTTCCCTGGTTTTTGGTCTGGTGGTCTGGGGCCCAAGACGAAAATTCATGGTATAGGTCCTGGTGGTCTATGGCAGTACAGGAATTCTTTGGTAAAAGGTCCTGGTGGTTTGGGCAGTCCGTAATTCTTTGGTTTAAAAGCTCCTGGTGGTTGGGGCAGTATGGGAAATTCGGGTTTTGGCCCTGGTGGTTAGGGCAGACAGAAATTTCATGGTTTAGGTCATGGGGGTCTAGGGCAGTCCGGGAAATTCTTTGGTATAGGTCCTGGGGGTTTTCTAGGGCAGTAAAGGGGAATTCATGGTAAAGTAATGGTGGTCTGGGCAGTACGGGAAATTCATGGTATAGGTCCGGGTGGTCTAGGGCAGTATGGGAAATTTCATGAATAGATCCTGGGGGGCCTGGGGGCAGTACGGGGAATTTTAGGGGTATAGGCCCGGTGGTTGGGGCCCGTCCCGGAATTCAGGGTTTAAAAGTTTCCCTTGGGGGTTTTGGGAAAGTACAGGAATTAAGGGTTTATAGGCCCTGGGGGGTCTGGGGGCCGTACGGGAAAATTCTTGGTATGATCCGGGTGGTCTAGGGCGTTTTGGGAATTCATGGTATGGGTTGGTGGTCTAGGGCGTAAAGTAAATCATGGGGGAAGCTTGGTGGTCTAGGGCGACAGGAATTCTTTGGTATAGATCCGGTGGTTTTGGGGCGGTTAGGATTCATGGTAAAAGGGCCCTGGTGGTTGGGCAGTACAGGAATTTAGGGGAAAAGGTCCTGGGGGTCTGGGGCCCTTTTCGGAATTCTTGGAATAGGTCCTGGGGTCTGGGCCCAAAAGTACGGGAAATTAAGGGTATGGGGTCCTGGGGTTTTTGGGGCCAGTACAGGAAATTTCTTGGTTATAGGTCCTGGGGTCTAGGGGGTACGGGAAATTCATGGTATGGGTTTCCGGGGGTCTAGGGCGTACAGTAATTCAGGGGAAAAAGGCCCTGGTGGTTGGGCGGGTCCGGGAATTCATGGTAAGGTCCTGGTGGCTATGGAAATACAGTAATTCTTGGTATAAGGCCCGGGGTGGTTTTGGGCAGTACAGAAAATTCATGGTAAAGGCCCTGGGGGTCTAGGGCGTAGGGGAATTTCCTTGGAAAAGCCTCCGGTTGGTAATGCAGTACGGAACCCTGGTATGGGTCCTGGTGGTCTAGGGGCGTACGGGAAATTTCATGGTTAGATCCTGGGGGGTCTGGGGCCCAGAAAAGGGAATTCATGGTATAGGTCCTGGTGGTCTAGGGCAGTACAGGAATTCATGGTATAGGTCCTGGTGGTCTAGGGCAGTACAGGAATTCATGGTATAGGTCCTGGTGGTCTAGGGCAGTACAGGAATTCATGGTATAGGTCCTGGTGGTCTAGGGCAGTATAGGAATTCATGGTATAGGTCCTGGTGGTCTAGGGCAGTACAGGAATTCATGGTATAGGTCCTGGTGGTCTAGGGCAGTACAGTAATTCATGGTATAGGTCCTGGTGGTCTAGGGCAGTACAGGAATTCATGGTATAGGTCCTGGTGGTCTAGGGCAGTACAGGAATTCATGGTATAGGTCCTGGTGGTCTATGGCAGTACAGGAATTCATGGTATAGGTCCTGGTGGTCTAGGGCAGTACAGGAATTCATGGAATAGGTCCTGGTGGTCTATGGCAGTATACACTCACCGGCCACTTTATTAGGTACACCTGTCCTACTGCTCGTTAACACTTAATTTCTAATCAGTCAATCACATGGCGGCAACTCAGTGCATTTAGGCATGTAGACATGGTCAAGACAATCTCCTGCAGTTCAAACCGAGCATCAGTATGGGGAAAGAGATGGTGATTTGAGTGCCTTTGAACGTGGCAGGGTTGTTGGTGCCAGTAGGGCTGTTCTGAGTATTTCAGAAACTGCTGATCTCCTGGGATTATCACGCTCAACCATCTCTAGGTTTACAGAGATGTCCGAAAAAAAAAACATCCAGTGTGCGGCAAGTCCTGTGGGCGGAAATGCCTTGTTGATGCCAGGGGTCCAAAGGAGAAGTGCAGATGGTTCGAGCTGATAGAAAAAGGCAACAGTGACTCAAATAGCCACCCGTTCCCAACCAAGGTAGGCAGAAGAGCATCTCTGAAACTCACAGTACGGCGAACTTTGAGGCAGATGGGCTACAGCAGCAGAAGACCACACCGGGTTTCCACTCCTTTCAGCTAAGAACAGGAAACTGAGGCTCCAATTGCCCAAGTTCATCGAAATTTGGGCAGTAGAAGATTGGAAAAACGTTTGCCTGGGCTGATGAGTCTCGAAATTTTGCTGCGACATTCGGATGGTTGGGTTTAGAATTTGGCGTTTAAAAAACATGAAGCATGGATCCATCCTGCCTTGTAAACAACGGTTCAGGCTGGTGGTGGTGGGTGTCATGGTGTGGGGGAAAATTTTCTTGGCACTCTTTGGGCCCTTGGTACCAATGAGCATCGTTGCAACACCTTGTGGAATCTATGCCACGAAGAATTGAGGCAGTTCTGAAGGCAAAAGGGGGTCCAGCCCATTACTAGCATGGTGTACCTAATAAAGTGGCCGGTGAGTGTAGGAATTCATGGTATAGGTCCTGGTGGTCTAGGGCAGTATAGGAATTCATGGTATAGGTCCTGGTGGTCTAGGGCAGTATAGGAATTCATGGTAAAGCTCCTGGTGGTCTAGGGCAGTACAGGAATTCATGGTATAGGTCCTGGTGGTCTAGGGCAATGTATATGAATTAATGGTGGAGCTCCTGGTGGTCTAGGGCAGTATAGGAATTCATGGTATAGGTCCTGGTGGTCTAGGGCAGTACAGTTATTCATGTAATGGTCCTGGTGGTCTAGGGCAGTACAGGAATTCATGGTATAGGTCCTGGTGGTCTATGGCAGTACAGTAAATCATGGAAAAGGTCCTGGTGGTCTAGGGCAGTACAGTAATTCATGGTAAAGGTCCTGGTGGTGGAGGGCAGTACAGGAATTCATGGTACAGGTCCTGGTGGTCTAGGGCAGTACAGTAATTCATGGTAACGCTTCCGGTGGTCTAGGGCAGTACAGGAATTCATGGTATAGGTCCTGGTGGTCTAGGCAGTAAAAGTAATTTTATGGTAAAGCTTCCGGTGGTCTAGGGCAGTACAGTAAATCATGGTAAAGCTCCTGGTGTTCTATGGCAGTACAGGAATTCATGGTAAAGGTCCTGGTGGTCTAAGGCAGTATTTGAATTTGTGGTAAAGCTCCTGGTGGTCTAGGGCACTATAACAATTAATGGAGAAGCTCTTTGTGCAGTGCAGTCAGACATGGTAACATTCCTTGTGGTTTATAGAAGTGAGGGAAATAAACAATTGAATTAATGGTATTTTTCCTTGTGGCCTAATACAGCAATATAATTAATATTACAGATCTTGACAATCTAGGGAAGTGACAGGGTTAATGGTATGGCTCCTGGTGGGCTAGAGCACTATGGAAATTCATGGTAATGTTCCTATGAATCTAAGGCAGTGAATGAGGTAATGGTAATGTTTCCAGTGTTTTAGTAAAAAAGGGGTTTTTCAGGTAAAGTTCTCAGTAATCTAGGGCAGTGAATTAGAAATGGTATGGCTCCTGGTGGGCTAGGGGAATATAAGAATTTATGGTAAATTTCCGGGAAAAATGAGGCATGAAGAGTACTGGTATGGCTCCTGGTGGGCTAGAGCACTATGGAAATCAGGGTATGTTCCCCTATGAATCAAGGGCAGTGAATGGGGTTTAATGGAAATGTCCAGTGGTCTAGATAATAGGAATTCTGGTAAATTCTGGTAACGGGGCGTGAATGAGTATGGTAGGGTCCGGTGGCTAGAGAATTGGAAAATTCATGGTAGTTCCTTAACTAGGCATAAATGAGGAAATGGTAATGCTCCGGGGGTTTAGATAATGGGTTTTCATGGAAAATTTCTTGGTAACAGGGCAGGAATGAGTTGGGTGGTCCTGGGGGTTTTTGGGATAGGGGATAAGGAAAAGTTCCGGAACTAAGGCAGTAAATTTAGTACGGGTATGGCTCGGGTGGGCTAGGGCGGGCCTAAAAGAATTCCAAATGAAAACTTTTCCCTTTTTTAGGCCTTCAAAAAATCAAAGTCCTGGGCAAATACCCACATTGCCACCCGCATTACCTGTCCTGAGTGTAACCCCAAATGCCCCTTCCCACCAGGCCTCATAGCAATGGGCGCAGCCTATGGTGGATAAGCTTTAAATTTATGGTCACCCCTTTTCCCATAGTAATTGCCTTTGAGCCCCCCCAGGTTCTAGCAGTGGGCGCAGCCTTGGGGATAAGCTGCCAGTTGGGGCTCACTCTTCCATACTGAAAAAAAAACTTGGATTCTTATTCACACTTTTGATAAAAAATTTTTTAAGCCCCCCCGGGTTCCAACGGGATCTCAAGGCGGGGGTCCTATCTATCTTTTCCTTATTGAGTCAAAATTTTTTGACTTTCCTTCAGACCACCCCTTGAGATCCGTGTAACCGGGGTGGATAAGCATTTTTGATCAAAATTGTGAACTAAAATCTCAAAGTTTTTTTTCATGTATTGTATATAGCATAAATGCTTCTTTAGAGGTTTCACTCTCCCATTGGCACTTTTCCCCCTGATCCTTTCCAGGCCTATAGCAAGGGCGCGCCCATGGGGGAAAAAACTGCAAAGTGCTTCCCCTACCCTTTTTGGGACATTCCCAAATGACTCCCCCCAGGGGCTCAAGCAGTGGGGGGAGCCATGGGTTTAAACTGCCCTTGTGGGCTACCCCCCTTTCTTAGGACATTTTCCCTAGACTCCCCCGGCCCCCCAAAAGGTGGGGGCGGGGCCTAGGTGGGTGTGGGGGTTTCGGGTCCTCCAGGCTTATGTGGGGGAGGGGTCCCCAGGGTGGCTGTGGGAGTGCGGGTCCACCCCCTATTGGGGGGTCCCTTCCCGCAGGACGAGCTGTGGGGGGCGGCTCTCCAGGCACTGAGTGTGGGGGGTGCGGGCCGGCATGAGTGTGGGGGTGGGCGTCTCGGCACTGACTGGGGGGTGCGGCGTCCCCCAGGGGCTGGGTGTTGGGGTTTCGGCGTCCCCCGGGCATGAGCTGTGGGGGGTGCGGGGTCCTCCGGGCCGAGCTTGGGGGTGCGGCGTCCTCCCGGGAAAGGGGTTGGGGGTGCGGCGTCCTCCAGGCACTGAGCTGTGGGGGTGCGGCGTCATCCAGGCCCTGAGCTGTGGGTGTGCGGCGTCCTCCAGGCACTGAGCTGTGGGGGTGCGGCGTCCGTCAGGCACTGAGCTGTGGGGGTGCGGCGTCCTCCAGGCACTGAGCTGTGGGGGTGCGGCGTCCGTTGGGCGCTGAGCTGTGGGGGTGCGGCGTCCTGCAGGCACTGAGCTGTGGGGGTGCGGCGTCCTCCAGGCACTG
This sequence comes from Phyllomedusa bahiana, assembly GCA_025379985.1. Taxonomy (NCBI): domain Eukaryota; kingdom Metazoa; phylum Chordata; class Amphibia; order Anura; family Hylidae; genus Phyllomedusa; species Phyllomedusa bahiana. Next base: position 635 of record JAODAL010035056.1, on the reverse strand, counting down.
CTTTTGGGGGTCGGGTCCCCCGGGACTAGCTGTGGGGGGGTGCGGCGTCCTCACATGAGCTGTGGGGTGCGGCGTCCCCCGGCCTGAGTGTGGGGGTGGGCGTCCTTGGGGGCCTGAGCTGTGGGAGGCGGCTCCGTCGGCCGGGGCTGTGGGGGTCGGCGTCCTCCCGGGGACTGTGTGGGGGTCGGCGGGCCTGATGAGCTGGGGGTGCGGCGTCCTCCAGGCACTGAGCTGTGGGGGTGCGGCGTCCTCCAGGCACTGAGCTGTGGGGTGCGGTCCTCCAGGCCATGAGCTTGGGGGTGCGGGTCCGTTGGCCTGACTGTGGGGTGCGGCGTCCTCCAGGGATGATTTTGGGGGGTCGGTTCCCCCAGGGACTGAGGTGGGGTTGCGCCCCTCCTCCAGGCCTGAGCTGTGGGGGTGGGCTCCCCCAGGCCGAGCTGTGGGGGGGCGGGTCCTCCAGGGACTGAGTGTGGGGGTGCGGGTCCTCCCGGCACTTGGCGTGGGGGGCGGGGTCCTCAGGCCTGAGCTGTGGGGGGGGGGGGGGGCCCCCTCGGCCTACTGTGGGGGGGCGGCGCCCCAGGCACTGACTGTGGGGGTGGGCGTTTCCCAGGCAGAGCTGGGGGGGCGGGGCCCCC
>JAODAL010035055.1:0-43418 GCA_025379985.1 Phyllomedusa bahiana | reverse complement strand
TTTTCAAAGGGGGTGTATCCTGCTATAAAGGAATGTTGCAGTAGTTTGCCAATTATGTAGAGAGTTGTCTCATGGAAGTTAATTGACAGGAAGAAAGAACCTGAAAGAAGAAGTTTTGGTCTTATGATATGAATAGACATATTGGTGTTTCTCCTTCCAGATATTATAGCAGTTTTCACACTGACTGTATATAAATTGTAGATTGTAGAACAGGTAGATGTTATTCAGTGTTTCTTTACTATAGCTTAAGTGATGCATGAGGAAAACTGCATGAAAATGTTGTGAGTCGCTAATATGAGTTGTGTGAACTGTCTTTTATACTGTTTAAAATATGTTTTGTAATTGATAGCCTTGGGTACACTAAAGGAAGAAAAAATAGGTCCTTTGTTATTAATAATATGTATGCATTTTGGCTTTCACAAGCAAAAGTGTTTTTTTATGTTTTAATGCTGTTTTTGATTTCACAGCTGCTATCTAATATTTTATTTTTTAATTAGGTCAGAAATGCAATTAACCTTCTGTTTATTTGTTGGAGTAAAAAGAGATGATGTTTGGCATTTATAAATACATAGAATATCATTATATAGTGGTATACGCCCATTGACAATATTTTTATTTCAGCGCTGATTATTTGGAGTAGAAGAACTTTTTATATACTGTTTCATTTGCCAATAAATTGGCATTTTTATTATTTCTATTTAGAGCTGTAGTATATTTTATCAGTTGAAAAGAACTAAAATGTGTGAACATCTTGCAAATATCTGTGTTGTTGTTATATGCCAAACATCAAACTAGCATCAGTGATGATTGCTGATAAAGAATTACATTCCACTAGAACAAAGGGACTCTAGTAGCATGGTGGTAAGAGAAAGGCGAGACTTGATAGGAAGGCATACATTATATACCAAAGCCCCTTTTGCTACCCCAATAACACAGACAACTGTACAGTTTCAGCTACTTACATTACTTCAGCTCTCTTCATATAAGCCTTTGAAATATTCCAATACCCAAGGAAGTGTAAAAGGCAAGTAAATCTCCACACTCTGACATGGTGACTGCCCCCAATAAGATACATTACCCCTTCTGAGCCACAATCATCATGTCTCACCTAGCAATCTGCATGGATGAGAGGCAGCACCCTGAAATTGTTGAGCCTCAAGTGCAAGAAGAGCTCCTGGACTTTTAAGTCATCTCTGATTCCCGTCCACCTCTCTCTCTGCCTACCATTTCTGTTTCTGCTCCCCAGGACCCCACCGGCAGTTACATTTCTCTGCTGCTCCCGCCGACTCCCTGGCATCCTGTGCACGAACGAGTGCCCCCTAGGACGCCCGCGGCACTGTCCGAATAATTATAGAGACAGTACCCAATTAAATGCCAATTGACCTGTGACCTCTGCCTATTTAAAGAACTTGCTGTCTACATCCATAGAGCTTGACCCCTGGCTGCTGGTTACCTTCTGCTATACCTGTACATAACTTTGGCTGCTGGGAGCTTTACTATCTATGTCTATAGTGGCCCAGGGGACCCGCATACCCAGTGTTCTACTCCTTTAGAACGTGACATACACAGAAATTTTGAATTATGAAATAGCACATTTTTCTACATTTTCACAACATTTTGATATTTTTCACAAACAAACAAGGATTGTATGGAACATATTTTTTTAGTTATTTCAAGCACAATGTTTCACGGGAAAACAATCTCTGAATCACATGGATAGGTAAAAGAATCAAATACTTACTCCCACCTAAAGTGGTACATCAGATTTTAAAAATGGGGCTTTGTCAGGAAGGTCAAAACTAGCTGCGTCGGACAAGGGTTAAATGTTTATACACCCCAATAAACAATAGGGCAGATTTATAACTATTGTCTAATGCTTAGTAAACTTAAGGGGGTGACATGTATGATCAAGACTCATAAAGGTCAGTTCTAAATAGCTTTAAAGCAGTGTAGAAAGCACCATAATGTCTGAAACTGTTCTACTGCGGGTCATAGATTTGGTACTTTCTAGTTCCACGATGACAACTCGGGCTCAGGTAAATCCCTTTTAACTTGGCCTGCCTGTTGCAGCAGTAATGCGCCTAGTGTTTCCGTTCTCCAGTCATAAATGTGTAGAATCATACAGTTGTGGTGTGACACACTGCCAGAATGCCCCCACATCTTAGGTGCATTATAAAGTGTCGCTGGCACTGCAAAATGCACCTACTTTTGGAGTGCGGCTGCTCATACATTCTAGAGAACAGGGCTGCAACAGTTTTTAGGCTGAAAGGACTCCAGAGTACTGACGCCCCAAACAAACATGTTGCCCAAGGTAGTCTAAAAATGTACCAGATTAATCAATAAATGATAAATCTGTCACTTGTTTAGAAACTTCTGTCTATCTTTACACCATATATTAGTTGTCTTAGTCTGTGCCAAATATTGCACAAAAATTTGGGCAGATTTTTTGGTACATGGTGTTGCACCCCTTTTGTTGGACATGTTGCAGATGTGTCTAAAAGCTATCTAAAATAAATGATAAATGTGAACACAAACAAAACATCTCCAAAAAAGGGTAAGTTTATATAATCATTACTTCAACTTTATTTAATAGATATATAAAATTACATCGAAAATGTCACATCAAGGGAGGTGCAGTGAGCCCTAAATGGAACCCAGCACACTGTCCCTGCCTACTTGACATGCTGCCCTAGGCAGCAGACGGCAACTGGGCGACAGTCCCTGCGCTGCTAAAGTGCTGGGGCCGTCAGAAGGAAGAATAGTCAGACAGTCCGGGTAAATATCAATGGGAACGCCAAACCCACAAATCAAAAACCAGGATAAAGTAAACAAGCGAGGTCAAGAGCCAAACAGAAGCGAAGCACAAAATCAGGAGACAAGCCGGGGTCAGGAGAACAAGCCGAGGTCAGGTACACAGATAAGCAAAACACAATAACTGAACAGGAAACACGAGGTAGCCAGGAATATCACAGGCACAGCACCCAGCCTCCAGGGAGTTTAAATGGGATTCCTGGATACCGCCCCTGCAGCTCATTGGAGCGGCCTCCAGGTCCTCCCATTGGCTGGTGCAACTTGCCCCCTGTCAGGAGGGGCTGGCCCCTGTCATCACAGAGTTGTCAGCAGCATATGTATCAGGTGGGATCTTTGCATCAGCTGCTGCAGCCTGCAGATCCCTAGAGCCTGAGCACAGCCTAGCCCTGACAGTACTCCCCCTTCTCGGAGGGGCCACCGGACCCTTCCCTGGTCTGGGTTTGTCTGGGTGAGACTCATGGAATTCCCTTACCAGGCAATCAGCATGGATTGCTTTCGCCGGAACCCATGATCTCTCCTCAGGCCCAAATACCCTTCCAATGGCCCGGGTTTACTGCAGTGCCCTTTGGGCCTTACGCAAATTTTAAAATTACGGGTGACTTCATTTTCTAACCCCCCCTCTATGCAAACTGGAGAAGGAGGCCTAGAGGGCGGAGTCACAGGCTGAATATACCTCTTACGAAGTGCACGGATGGACACGTTAATGAAATACAGAGAGAAGAGGGTAATTTCAGCTGATAAGCCACCGGGGTTAGCCAACTCCTGAACCACATATGGGACGTTCAGGTACAGGTGGGGGCATAGTTCACCAGGAGGATGAGTTCGGGGAACTTTAGCCCACGCGCAAACTTCACAAGTTTCCCGCATAGGCCTCAACGCTGGCACAGCTGCTTCCAGATAGAGCACCCAAAGCCTGCACATCAGTATTGCCCAGCATGGTAAGGAGATATCTGTCAACACACCGTTGTCCCCACCTGACTAATTTCCCTGAATTCCAGTAAAAACATGGATTTTTTTCTGAAGCCAGGGCAGCCCCAAAACCACATGAGCGGGCAGCCCCTCCATGACGAATAGATACATTTTTTAAATATGTATGGATCCGACCCCCATCTCCAGCTCGGGGTACAATATTGGATTGTGCCCCGAGCTAGTGGGGTGGAGTCAATAGCCACAGCCCGCAGCGAGTCAGATAGCGGTCTACAAGGTAGGCCCAGACGTTTGGCGAAAGACGCATCAACAAAATTAGAAGCTGATCCAGAATCCACAAACCCACTCCCAGAACCGGACAGCGCAAGTATGAAAGCTTAATGGTAGCAGCAACTTATTAGATACAATAGGAAAAAACCTGCTCGCCTAGGTGATCCTCCTGCTGACCACCTAGGCGTTGGAGTCTTTCCGACCTGGTCTTCCGTTTGGAGCATCCCGAATTCTGTGTCCATCTTCTCCACAGTAGAAGCACAACCCCTGGATGCGACGAGTAGTCACTAGCCGCAATGACAGAAAAAGCCCCCACTTGCATGGGCTCCTCTGGGTTTAAATCGGAAACACCGGGTTAGGGGTAACCATGGTGTGAACCACCGGAGGGGGAAAACCTTTTCCTCCCGTCTCCCCCTTTAAAACGTTGTCCAGACGAACGGCTAGGGGCCATGGCCTCCTCTACAGTCCCAGGGGTAGGGTAAGCCACCAATAAATCCTTCCCATGGTCAGAAAAACCCCTTATCTAAACTGGCATCTGAGAGCTGCGTCGTTCCCCCCAGACGGAACGCACCAGCGACAAAATTTTCGGAGAAAAAACTCCTCCACATCTTCTCACCCTGCCTAAAAGGTGGTCAGCTGAGCCTCGGCCACAGCTTCCTATCTGGGTCATTAAAGAGTACCCCTAAAGCGGCAAAGAACCTGTCCACAGAAGACAGTTCAGGCAAGTCATGCGGTAACGAAAATGCCCACTCCTGGGGGGACCCTGTAGTAAGGACATAACAATTCCCACCCTTTGTACCTCATTCCCTGAGGTAAGTGGGCGGAGCCTAAAATACAGACGACAACCCTCTCTAAATGCCACAAGGCTTCTGTTACCTGCAAACCTGTCAGGCAATGGATAGGGGGCTCCAACAGGAGGGGAAGGTAATGCAAGGGACCTCTGACTTGGGGTAGTCTCCTGTTGTTCTCCCCTCAGCGCCAGATCCTGGACTAGCTGGGTAAGCCCTGCATTGCTCTACCAGAGCTATCATGGGGTCCATAGTGATGGTAGAGCAATAACGGTTTCGACCTGTGATAATGTCACGTCAAGGGAGGTGCAGTGAGCCCTAACTGGAACCCAGCCCACTGTCCCTGCCTACTTGACGTGCTGCCCTAGGCGGCAGATGGCAACTGGGCGACAGTCCCTGCGCTGCGAAAGTGCTGGGGCCGTCAGAAGGAAGAATAGTCCGGGTAAATATCAAATAGGAAGGCCAAAGCCACAAATCCGAACCAGCGAGATAAACGTAAACAAGCCGAGGTCAAGAGCCAAACGGAAGCGAAGCACAAAATCAGGAGACAAGCCGGGGTCAGAAGAACAAGCCGAGGTCAGGAACACTGAACAGGAAACACGAGGTAGCCAGGAATATCACAGGCACAGCACCTAGCCTTCAGGGAGTTTAAATGGGATTCCTAGATACCGCCCCTGAAGCTGATTGGAGCAGCCTCCAGGTCCTCCCATTGGCTGGTGCAACTTGCCCCCTGTCAGGAGTGGCTGGGCCCCTGTCACTCACAGAGTTGTCAGCAGCATGTGTATCAGGATGGGATCGTGCATCAGCTGCTGCAGCCTGCAGATCCCTAGAGCCTGAGCACAGCCCAGCCTGACAGAAATAGCAGAAATCTATACAGAAAGTGCGACCTCACTGGCAACTGACCATGTACTAGAAAATATATTGTATATCCAAGAGCTTAATAAGGAAAGTGGAAGATAAAATGCAACAAACATATGAATACATAAAATATATAGTATAATACAAAAATATTTGTCCTAAATATATATAATGGACTAAACTTGATGTATCTCAAGTAGAGCAGAGGGCATGATGAATAACACCCTTTCAATGCACATTTCAGTTATGCTTTGTCTCTCCTCCACATAAATTTTTCTATATTTCAAAGAACCAATAATGAACTTAAAGGGGTTTTGCCACGATGTAATGTTGACAGGGGATCCTCCAAAATGGGTATTTAATCACTTTTCTAAATAAAATGTGATTAAAAAATTGCAGCCGAGAGAGCTACAGGTGCCTTACCTGCCTTAGTTATTAAGAGCTTGCATTAGATACGACCCGGCAGAGTGACAGAGCTGAACTGGCTGGGCTTGCGCAGAGCACACTTCTTATCTGATGAGAGGAAGCGTGAAGGGGCTGTGGAGAAATGTGTTGTCTTTTGTATACAGAATCCACTAGTTGTAGTGTGATTATCTGAGTAGATCCCTGCTTTATCTGATGAAAGGGAACATGAACCAGCTTTCAAGCTGCTGTGGAGAAAAGGTGTTGTCTTTTGTATACAGAATCCACTAGTTGTAGTGTGATTATTTGAGTGAGCATTGCACACGATCCCTTATGCATGGCTCTGTGCTCTGACAGGCTCTCTCTCTTAGCTCAGCCTGCTTTGTTTACTTTTGCTTCTTAGCAGATAAGGCACTTCTTGGCAAATTCCCTTTAACACACGGCCTTAAAATAATGAATTACCAGAAAATACGTGTTAACGAGAAGAAGCATGCAAAAGAAGGACAGGAACTTATGCATAGTGCATTTAAACAAGCATACGCAATACCACGGGGGCATGTATGAACGGGACTATATTCACTATGGGCGACATGTATGATTCTTTCCGGGTCGGAGCGCACCGTTTCGCCCGATTTTTAGTGAAAGCTGCGCCTGATTTATGTCGGCGCTGGGGCGCGCTCTTACATACCATAAAAAGTCCGCCATGCCTCGTCAGTGTGTGAGGCGCAGTGCGGGACTTAGGCGCAGTGTGGGACTGCGCCTAAGATTCCCCGCCAGAGGTAGTGCACTCATACATGCGATGTAAAGTCCGCCGCGCCTCACCAGTGTGTGGGGAGCAGAGCGGGACTTAGTCGCAGTGCGGGACTGCGCCTAAGATTCCCCGCCAGAGGTAGTGCACTCATACATGCGGTGTAAAGTCCGCCGCGCCTCGCCAGTGTGTGGAGCGCAGTGCGGGACTTAGGCGCAGAAGGGACTGCACCGAAAATCTATTCCGATTCGAGACAGGCTGGAAAACAGCGAGAAATCATTAAACATGTCCGTGCGGAGTATGAATCAAAAAAATCGCCTTTATAAAGGCGGAAAACCTTCTCAGAAAAAGAGCTCAAACCTCAAAAATAAAACATACATTAAAAAAAATCACTTTCCAAAAATCTAGAATGGCGCAATATCAAGAATTAGGATATTGGAAATTGCCGGGAAATACAGTAATTCAAGTTCTGTAAGCTATTTCATTGGTCGGCAGAAGCCAGCCAATCAGAATAGGAGCGACAGTGAACCTTTAAAAACCTTGGAGAAATATTGCCAATCAAAATCAAAGGCGGCAGTTAAAAAATACGAAAAAAATGCAGAAAACAGTGTTGGTTGAGCTAGGGGGGTTTTGGCAATCCTGGCCAATCAGAATGGGGAGCGACAGGGCCCCCATTATAACCTATGGAAAGTTAAAAACCAAATCAAAATCAAAGGGGGGACAGTTAAAAATACAGTAAAAAGCTGAAAAGAGCTGATTGGTTGAACTAGGGGGGCTTGGTACCCCCGCCAATCAAGCGCGAGTAATAAGGAATTGCAATATAGAGAATTCCCAGGAAAACAGTAATTAAAAATTGTTAAAGCTCTTCGAAAAAACCCATAAGAGCGTCGCTCGCTTCCCGGGCCCAAAATAACCGGCCTCTTTTAACTTACCCAAATCACAAAAGGCTCGCTCTGAATTTCTTTTCCCCATGAACTCTTGAAAAAGTAGCCGCACTCTGATTGGTAAGCGGGACAGCCCCCCTAGTAAACCCAATAGCTCTTTTCTGCCTTTTTACTTTTTTTTGAACGTCCCCCCTTTGATTTTGATTGGTTAATATTCCCCATGGGTTTTTAAATGGTTCACTGTCGTTTTTTTGATTGGCGGGTTTATGTGACCAATGAGAATAGTTTTCAAAATTTGAATTATGTTTTCCCGGCATTTCCCCTATCCTAATTCCTGTATTGCGCTGTTCTAGATTTTTGGGAAAATGATTTTTTTAAAAAAATTTTTTTTTTTTGAGGTTTTGAGAATGTTTTTTCGCTTTATAAAGGAGATTTTTTCGGGAAAATACTCCTGCCGCACGGATGAGCGCCGAGATTTCTTTGCGATCTTCTTATGTTTCCCCGCATGTTTCCCTTTCTCATTTTCCCCTTCGCCTCCCCCGGTATTTAGACCAGAATCAAATGGTCTGCCTTCGGAGCTGCCCAGCGCTGCATTTCGCCGCACTTTTCCCCCGGCTCCCCATCGTACAGCCTGGAGTTTTCGAGCGCGCCCCCGGGCCCGCCCCCCGGGAAGCCGCACGCGCCCCACCGCGCCCATTGCCGCCCCTTATGTGAGGCCAGCGAAATTTGGGGAACGCTGCGCCTAACATCGCATCCCTGCGTCGACAGGGATTTGGGCCGGTGAGGGGCCGGTATACGCCCAAAAACGGGGGAAAAACCGTTCATCTGGCCCTATTTTTTTTTAAAAGACCCCATTTCCCATATTAGGGCTTATAGAGCCCTGCGCCCTTTTAATCGCCTGAGATCGGGGGGCTGCTGGAGGTGTGTGCACTACAACCGTACAAAGCTACACATTTTTAGCTTTTATTACGGCAAATCAGGGGCATTATGCTGGAACAGGGAGACCCCTTTCAAAGTGGTTTTTCCTAAGCCCGAGTTCATTCCTGTGCTAAAAAATGCCTGATTTTTTGACCCGGGAGTAGGAGGGTCATAGTTCAGGGTTTCATGTAACGTTGCAAAGTTGCGCCTGGGGTTAAACAATCCCTTGGCTTTGGCCCCGGTGTGTTTAAAAAATTTTTAAGTATACTGTTGAATTTTGTTAGCTTAAAAAACAGTAAAAAGAGTAAAAAAATTTCATTTTTAAAAAAAAAAAAAAAAAAAAAAAAAACCCTTTTTGAGGTAAGGGTATGAAGGGGTTGAAAGCAGAAGTTTTGGCTATTTTCCCCCGGGACATAAGGCCCCGGCCCAAAGCTTCACTGAAAGCCCCCCCAAAACACCTTTGGTAGGTGCTTTAAAAAGCGAAAGAAAGCCCTTTGAAATTGCTCCTGATTTCAGCGGGCGTGCGGGAGGTGGGGCGCACTAGAACCGTACAAAGCTGTAGATTAATAGCTTTGCTATGGCAATTCCAGGCGCATTACTGCTGGAACAGGTAAACCACTTTCAAAGTGTTTTACCTGAGCCGGAAATGTCATCCTTCATACATGAAAAAACTTTGAGATTCTCGGTTCACATATTTTGTTCAAAAAATGTTTAAGCTGCCCATGACTTTCAATGTGATCTCAGGTCGGGCAATCCTATGCTATCTTTACCTCTCAATAGAGCCAAATCCAGGCCTCTCACTGGGTCAACCGACCTCCGTTATCCAGAGAGGAAAAAAAATAAAAAAACACCAAACCCTGCAGGCTGCATTTTTTATTGACACCCCCCCCTGTGAAAGTGGGCGGTAGTCCAGAAAACAAAATGGAGGCACCCTTTCCTCTCCATATAGATTAAAAGAAATAATACCCCAAATAGAATGTATGGTTCTCCCACAAAAAAAAATTTAAAGAAATAATATGCAAACCGGGGTGCCACTGGCAGGGTTGCGGCACACACACATACATATATATACACGCACACCACTACCAGCGGCACACGACTGCAAAAAGGGCAATACATTACATGGAAATCCCTAAAGAAGCATTTATGCTATCTATCATACATGAAAAAACTTTGAGATTCTCGGTTCACATATTTTGATCAAGAAATGTCATCCTAGCGCTAGAATGTGCCCGATTTATTATTCTATGCTATTTTAATGAGCATGAAATTGGGCGTTTAAACACCAAATTTCATACATGTGGCCCTAAGTGTACTTGATGGTAAGCCTTTGAGATTACTAGCTCATTTGTCTGACATGATGTTGTACAATAAACTGAAAATTCAAAGACTTTTTATATACATATTTCAAACTTTGCAATATGGACTAAATGTCCATGACAGCTTCATGTCACACTATTTCTTAACTGGAGGGGACACAAATCACCACCTGATAGCAACCAGATAACAGCAAGAGCTAATGATCCTCTTGTCACGCCTCACAACTTTTCAGAATCCTGTCTAATGTGTGTAACGAGTCTGTGGATTTTCAGTTTCTTGCATAACACTATGTTAAAACACCACACCAAAAACAAATTATTGTGTATAAATGTGAACCCAAGTGTCACGGGTGGGCCCGCGACCCCCGTCCTGGGTCGCGGGCACACCCGCGGTCTCCGCAACTAGCGGCACCGCCGCCCGCATGTCGGGCGGTGGGCGCGCTCAACCGGCCGGCCCCGGGTCTCTCCTACTTACCCGGCCGCGCTCCTGTTGCAGTCTCAGGCCCCCGGCGCGCGCGTCCCCGACATTAAGGCGCGGGGCGCGCCGGCACGCGAGATTTAAAGGGCCAGTGTACGGTAATTGGCTATTGCCGGGGCCAAATGCCCTTATTTAAGCCTGCCCCTTCCTGGGGCCGTTGCCGGTTCTTTAGTGCCATTGTTGCCTTTAGAGAAAGCGTTCTAACCCTTGTTCCTGATATAGGGTTTTCCCCGTACCTTTAGCTTTCCGTTCCTGGGACCACCCCTTTCTTGCCGCCTGCCCTGACCTTGTCCCTGCCCTGGGCCCTTTCGAACTGGGGCCGGGCCTGCCCTGCCCTTCTCCCTCCCCCCGGGATACGGCCTGCCTGAGGGATTCTGCACCCGTTTATACTTGGCTGCCACCGCAAGCAAGTCACTTTCGGGGGGGGGACAAACCGGGGTAGACTCCCGCCGCAGAAAAGTCCATCCCCCCCTTTGGGGGCGGGCTCGGGTTTAAAAAACCCGGGGGACCTATTAGATTCCGTTCCCGGGGCGTGGTTTACACCGGGGGTTGCGGGGGTAGGGATCATTTAAAACGCCCGGGTTTAGTGACTTTTAGACCCGGGGCCTTGGATCCCCCCAAAGGTGCCTCTCCCGTCTGACGCTGCCCTACCCCCTTTGTGGCTCAGCAGTCACAACAGCTCGTAAACAAGCCAGCAACTCGGCCATCTCTCCCCCTTGTTTGCGCAGCCCCTGGCGCCCCAGAGCAACAACCGCTCCCGTGGCTCCCGCGGCCCCACGGTTCCGGCCCCCAAACCGCTGGTCCAGGGGCTCCGTCTATCAAATCCCGCCCAAAATTCGAGGGGGGAAACCCCAAAAGGCCCTGCGGGGGTTTTAATCCCCCAATGCTCCCTGCACATTGATTTAAAGGGGGCAACCAATTTCAACCAAAACCGGTCTAAGGGGGCGTTCGTGCTAACCTTCTCTCGGGGGAAAAAGCCCGGGGGCCGGGGCCCTTCCCCCCCTCTGGGACAGGGCTTTGGGGCCCACAGCAAAACCTGGCTTTTTTCCCACCGAGTTCCGGAGCGTTTTCGGGGGAACCCTTTCCCGGGCTTGGGTCTGCGAGAACCCCTTGCAAAAATCTCGTAAAGGGGGAAATCATTGAAGGCGTTTAAAGCCTTTTACGGTTCCGCACTTTGGCCTCCCGGGGTTATGTGGTTTGAAGCGGCGTTGACTGCCCCCTTTTAAAAAAGGGCCTCTCCAGCCGCATCAGGATGCTCTTTCCCCCCGGGATCCCCGTTTTCCCTTGAGGGGAACCTTATCCCCCTGGCATGGATTGACATCCTTTTTTTTCTGGGGAACGCCGGGGAAAAAACTCCGGTTTGGAAACGGGGGGCAAGCTGGGACCCCGTGGTCTTCCTCGTCGGGCCCCCCGGTATTTAAAAGGGGCCCCCCTCAGTTCCCCTGCCCCCTGCCGCCGAAGGGGCCCATGGAGGTGGATGGGGCCCCCAAATGTCTACAACTGAGCTGACCAAAAAGACGTGAGGAGGGTCTTTGTCTTTTTACTGTGGAGGCAGACCTTTTCCCAGATCTGTCCACTGCGCCTCTGCGCCGGGAAAGGGCGCCCCTGGGAAAATTTGGGGGAGGGGGCCCTAGGGGGAGTGAAAACCCCCCTCTCCCGGGCCCTGACCTTTGCCGTGTCGTCGGCACTGGGGGTGGGGGCCCATTTTTCAGGCTATGTTTTTCCTGGACTCGGGTCTGGGGGAAATTTCTTGGACCCCTGCCCTGGTATCCCAGAATTTTCCCTTTGTGATCCCCCCTGGAAAACCCCCAAATCATCTCCTCGGTCAGTGGAGGGGATTCTAAGGATCCAAATTGGGTTTTCCGAAACTGACCCCCTGGTCCAAACAAGTGGGGGTTTTTGGGGCTTTAAGGGAGGACTTGCTTTTTCTACTTTACTACCCCGTTCCTCCTCGTCCTTTCTCCTGGGTCTCCCGTGGCTGAACGCCACGTTTCCCGTGCTCGTTTGGGGCAGTGGGGGCGAAGTCCTAAGTTGGGGTAGGGGATTTCGTCTCGCTTTTTGGGGGCACCTCGCCGGGGTTTTCCCGCTTCTTGGGGGTCGTCTAACCCTCTACGGGCCTTCCAAAAACCATACCAACCCTTTGAAAAAGTCTTTCGAGAAGCAAGTGGGGACGTTCCCGGCCCATCGCCCTTTAGGGAACTGTTGTTGATCTTTCCCCGGGACGTTCCCCCAAGGGGCGGGGGTGTACCCCTGCCCGGTCCCGGGCCCTTTGGGCTATTTTCTACCTATATCAAGGAGAATCTCCGGGGGGGGGGTTTTTTTCCGCAAGCCCTCCCCCCCGGGTGGGGCCGGGTTCTTCTTCGTGGCTAAGAAAAGGGCGGGGAGTCTGCGTCCTTGCATAGGACTATCGTTTTGGGTTTAACAAGATTACGGGAAAAAAACCCCTATCCCTTTCCTTGAAACACGGAACTCTTTGGGGTCTACGGAAAGGGGGGCCAAAATTTTTTACTAAACTGGGGCCCGCGGGGGGGTTTTAATCTCAAAAGGAACGTGAGGGGGGCGAAAGGAAAGGGCCGTTTCAAAAAACCCGCGACGGGCCCCTTGGTACCCGGTTTATGCCCCTTTGGGGGTCTGCAATTTCCCCGGGGCCCTTTTTCCCCAAAGGGGGGGAAATTTGTCCAAAAGACATCTTCCCCGGGAAAAACCTTTTGACAATTTCCCTGGTTGTGTATCTTGGCGACATTTGGTTTTCTCCCCCGACTTTAATCCCTTTAAGTTCAGGGGCGCCAGGTTTTCAGACGTCTTGGGCCCAACCGCCCATAAGCCAAAATTGAGAAGGGGCCAGTTTCATCAGAGGGGGCCCAAACCCTTTTCCTTTGGCTTCATATTTTGACAAGGGTCTACAAGGGTTTGGGTTTTCCCCCCCAAGTTGTCTGCCGTCCCTACAGTTGGGCCCCGGTTTCCCCTGGGTTTTCCGAGCCATACAAAGATTCCCGGGGTTCGCCAACTATTTTCAGGGAAAATTTTACCAATTTTTCCTTTGTGGTGTCTCCAATGGCTTTAACCCGAAGGGAAAGAAAAACCTAAGCTTTTGGACCGCGGCGAGGAAGCCTTCTCTAAGTTAAAATGTGCCTTCGGGCCCCTGCGGCCAGTGCTTCTGGCCGATATGAACAACCCCTTTTTTCTCGAGGGCGACGCCTTTCGGGGGGGGGGCCGGGGGCCATTTCTCTCCCCGAAAGGGCCCAAAGGCAAAAACCCCCACTTGCGGGTTCTTTCGAAAAGGGTTTTTCTCGGCCTTTAAAGGAAAATACTCTATCGGCGACCCGGGGAAATTTCTGGCCTTTTAAGCTGGCCCCTGGAGGGGGTGGCGGGATTCTTTGGGGGGGGGTCGTCACCCTGTCAGCATCCCATTAAACCCACCCTAAAAACCTGCGTATCCCAGAAGCCCCAAAGCTTAAAAACCCGCCCGGCTCGTTGGTTTTCTCTTCTTCTCCCGGTTTAATTTTTTTTCATTTTTGCCCGGGGGAGCGAAATGCAAAAGGGCCCACGCCCTCTCCCGTGTTGGATGTTTTCTGGGGCGAGTCCACTCCCCCGGCCCAAATTAAACCCTCCCCGAAAAGGGTCTTTTCTTCCGCCCCCAAAGTAGATCTGCAACACATTCCCCCCGGCAAGACATAGTCCGGGCCCGCTCTTCGGAAGAAGATTTTTTTTCATGGGGTCATTGCTCCCCTATGGCGGGGCACCCCGGGTACGAGGTCCTGCTCTCTTCCCTCTCCCGTTTCTCTGGTGGGGGCCCAGCCCTTTGGCCCCCGGATGTTCGGAGTTCGTGGAGGCCTGCGCTTTTCCGTGCCCGGAAACAAGTCCCCCTCGTCTCCAAAAACCCGGAGGGGCTGCTCCTGTCTCCTTTACCCCGTGTTTCCCTTGGGCCCCTGTGGCCTTTGGGTTTTATCCACGGATCTCCTCCTTCCGCTGGGGAAAAAACCCTGGGTCTGGGTGGGCATTTTACCGATTTTCTAAGGGTGTCCCAAATTTATCCCTTGCCGGGGGCCCACCTCAGTCCTCGCCTTTGCCAGTCTATTTTTTTTTGCATATTTTTCCCGGGTTTATGGGTTCCCGCCAAAATTAGTGTCGGACCGGGGGCGTTCAATTTGTTTCCAGAAATTTTGGCGCTCCCCCTTTTAAACCAAATACAAATGAAAAATGGCCCTTTTTTTTCGGCCCACCACCCCCCGTCCAATGGCAGGTAGAGAGAGTAAAAACCCGACCCTTGGTTTTCTTTTCCCCGCGCCCCTTTGTTCCGCACGCCGGATGATTTGGGCCAGCTTGTTTTCCCCGGGGGAGTTTTGATAAATTTATTGGGGCTGGAAGCTGCTGGGCTGCTCCTTTTTTTTATTGTTTTAGGGCGACCCTCCCCGCCCGCCCCCTCCCCCTTTCTGGCCCTCGGGGAGGGGGTTTCCCCGTGTTGGGGAAAAGCTTGGTCCAGGGCCTGGGCAGCTATTTTGGAAACAGAATCGCCATTCGCTTTCTCCAGGGCCCCCGCCCGCACCAAGGCTCAAGGGCCCACAAAAAGCGGGAAAATTCCGCCAAAACCCTTTTCCCCCGGTGACCAAAAGGGGTTTGGGTTTTCGGCTAAATATTACGTTTCAAAAGGTTCCCCGCTTTTAAACTGGGTCCCCGGTTCCTGGGTCCCCTTTTTAGGTTTCTCAAAAGCTTAACCCAGTTGCTTTAAAAGCTCCCCCTTCCCCCCCTATGAGGGTCCCCAACTCCCTTCCCTGTCTCCCTGCTAAAACCGGTCATCCTTTTAAACGCTTCTTTGGGTACTTTCTCCTTCCCCCTTTCCCGAGGCCGACACCCCGATTTCTTTCTGTAAAGGAGATTCTAGATATGAAGACGGTCAGAGGGAAGCGATTTTTTTTATTTTACTGGAGGGGGGGGTTTGGGCCCGGGGAAAAGAGGTCCTGGGAGCCCGAAAAAAATTTTTATGGATCGGGAGATTTAAATTTTAGAGGTTCCTCCCGGGGCCAGAAAGGGGGGGGGGGGAGGCCGGAAAGGGGGGGGGACTGGCCGGGTGGGCCCGCGGGCCCCCGTCCCCGGGTCGCGGGCACACCCGCGGGGTTGCAAGCGGCCCCCGCCCCCCGCTTTTCGGGCGGTGGGGGCGTTTACCCCCGGCCCGGCCCCCGGGTCTCTCCTACTTACCCCGGGCCCGCTCCTGTTGCAGTCTCAGGCTCCCGGGGGGGGACCCGGGGGGCCCCCACTTTTAAAAAGGGGCGGCGCGCGCCCGGGAAAAACGAGGTTTAAAGGGCCCGTGTACCGGTAATTTGGGTATTGCCCGGGCACTTTCCCTATTTAAGCCCGCCCCCTTTCCCGGGGGGCCCTTGGGAAATTTTTGTGCCATTGTTTTCCCATAGAGAAAAACGTTTTAAGCCTTGTTCCCGTTTTTACCTTTACCCTAAACCCTTTTGCCCTTTCCCTTTTCCCCGACCCCGCCTCTTGCCGCCTGCCCTGACCCTTTTGCCTGTCTCGACCCCGAATTTTGTGCCGCCTGCCCTGACCCTTTTGCCTTTTCCCGACTACGAGCCTGCCCGGCGATTTTTGCAACCCACGCTATACCTCGGCTGCCACCGCAAGCAAGTCACGTCAGGGGGGACGACCTGGTAGACTCCCGCCGCAGCAAGTCCATCCCGCTTTGCGGCGGGCTCTGGTGAAAACCGGGACCTACTTAGATTCCGTTCCCTGGCGTGGCTTACACCATCGCTTGCGGTGGTCCAGTGGATCCACTTCTACGTCCGGGTACGTGACACCAAGATAGAAGTATGTCTAAAATAGTAACAACATATACCAAAGTTGCCCCATGATGATGAAAACAAAGGCATGCACATAATAGAAACCAGTATCTGAAATGGCAAAGGTATAAAACACTTGAAAAGTGCAAGTGAAAGGCGTCAGTGAAAGTTTATATATGTGATGTTGATTAAATACTAAAAAAGCAAAACAGTGCATTAAATAAGGGGGTGGAGTGGAGAGGTTGTAATAGTTAATAGGGAAATGGTTAAAAGAATAAAAACAAAAAACTCAATGTCAGGAGTCTTATCAATAAAATTAATGCACTACAATTGATAATCTCTGAAGAAATATATGACATAGTGGGGATAACTGAGACATGGCTGGATGAGACCTATGACTGGGTGGTTAGCCTACAGGTTTACAGTTTGTTTAGAAAAAAAAGGAAGGGGGGAGGTGTATGTCTTTATCTAAAATCCTGTCTGAAGTCAACATTGTGGAAAGATATAGATAAAGGGTATGAACATGTGGAGTCATTACGGGTAGATATACATGGGGGTAATAACAATAATACAATTCTATTAGGGGTCTGCTATAGGCCCGAAAACATAACAGAAACCAAGGAAGATGTACTTCTTAGTCAAAAAGATGAGGCAGCTAATCATAATGAGGATGTTGTTAAGAGCAACTTCAACTACCCAAACATAAGTTGGGAAACAGGTTCCTACATGTGGCCCAAAGTGTTTTAGTAACTTAAACAGGAGAGCAGTGAAGAGGCACTAAAAAGCTATAAGGGAAAAATTAAATGTGTAAAAAAATTATAAAGACATCAAAGCTGGAGACGGAAGAGCATATTGCCAAAGAGAGAAACTAACCCCCAAATATTTTTTAACTATATAAATATTAAAAAAATTAAAACTGAAAAGGTTGGTGCTTTGAAACATAGTGAGGGAGGTATTGTAGAGGGCAATGTGGAGAAAGCAAATCTATCAAAAAATGTTTTTCAATCGTATTTACAGAGGAAAATGACCTCCCTGTTGATTTGCAGAGAAATGAGGTAAACTCCACCCATTTAAAAAAATTAAAATAGACAAATCACCAGGTCCTGATGGTTCCCTCACCCTGTCGCCCCTGTGTCCTAGGCAGGCCGCTATTTTTAATATTAATGGACTAAATATGCATAGCAAATGTGGTGCCAATATTAACAAAGGGGTAAAAAAGCAAGCCTGGAAAATAGGCTAGTAAGTTTAACTGCTTTTGTGCGCAAATTGTTTGAAGGTTTTCTAAGAGTTGTTATCCTGGAGTACCTAATTGAAAATAAATGTATAACCTGTTCCAGCATGGGTTTATGAAGGATCAGTGCTGTCAAAATAATCTCATCAACTTCTACAAAGTTCATAAAATGTCATACCGACATATATCAACCCACATGGGCCAGTGGCAAAATAGATCACAGCAATAGCATTGCATGTAATTGTATGTGTGATTCTATATTACTTTTTTAGAAGAACATTTATAATAAATGTGGTGTTAAGCATGTTCATTAGTATTTTGTCACAAATTGTGTCAGAATTCTGGCGCAATTGCTGTACTAAATCACCCCAATATGTTAAGTCTAAAATATTTTTTAAATGTCTTATACTATTTTAATTTCAGTGTTCTTTATTTAATAAATATTTCACACTGATATAAGTATACACAGTAGCTCCCATAAATCCTGTATAATGACAATTACTGTAGATTTGTCATGTGTAACAATATCATTTGGAAACATGCCTTTACAATAGCAGAAAACCACAAAGAGTACTTTGGGGATAGCTACTAAAAATAAAGAGTGCTTTCACACAAAGCGTTTTTTGGTGCATTGTTTACTATCCAGTGTTCAGAAAAGCTGGGTGATGTCCCACCCCCCACAAGTGGCTGTTTTATGATAAAAATAGCTTGGTGCCACTTGTGAGGGATGGGGCGTCACCCAGATTTTTTGAATGCTGAATAGGCTATCCGGCCTTTGTATGTGTGTATTGTTATTGTTTATTTACAGGTTTCCTCGTTGTATTTCTTCGGATT
The DNA here is from genome assembly GCA_025379985.1 of Phyllomedusa bahiana. Taxonomy (NCBI): domain Eukaryota; kingdom Metazoa; phylum Chordata; class Amphibia; order Anura; family Hylidae; genus Phyllomedusa; species Phyllomedusa bahiana. The sequence goes on along the minus strand of JAODAL010035055.1, from coordinate 25,167 downwards.
TGGTGGACTTTACCGTATCAGCCTTGGATCTATTATTTTAATAAAATGGTTAAAGAGGGTTGGTGTCAGGGATCTTTTTATTAAAATAAAAAAATTGTGTTTAGTATCATGTTTTTTTTTATTTCCACTTGATTCCAGTGTTACTAATGGAAGAGTCTGACAGATGCCTTTCCATTACCAACACTGGGGCTTGGTGTCAGCCAGCGGTGGTTTTTGTCACACAAAGGAAGACACTAACCCCCTCTCACTATAACCCCAGTAGCCAACGCACCAGGGGTACTGTGAAGAGCCGGGTTACGCAATATCTATGGACTTTCACATTCTGATAGTATCAGGCGACAGCTGCTGGTTTTACTTTGGCTTATTATGAAAAATGGGGGTGACTTTACATCATTTTTTAAGCTTACAGTGTTTATTTATTGAAATAACCGTGGGGTGAAAAAAAACACTGTTGGCTAAAACTAAGTCCTAGCGCTAGTAATGGAGAGATGTCTGTCAGAAAAATTCATTATTATTATTATTATTATTATTATTATTATTATTATTATTTATTTTTGATTACTAACACTAGAATAAAATGGTAAAAAACACAATGACACAACACAAAAGCATTTTATTTAAATAAACACTCCCTTACATCAGCATACGCTGACCATTTTATTAATGAAACGGAATGCTGGGCTGACAAAAATAAGAATATTAAAAAAATATATATATCACCAAACTTTCCTGCACCCCCTGAAGAGTTCAATCTGCACAATATGATTCTGGGGGGTAGTGACCACAGCAATTTCACAATCTCCATCGGAGATGGTCCTCTGCCCCCCATGAGATTGTAAGCTGTGCTCTGTTCTCTTCTCTTCTGCCCTTCACCCACCATTGTATTATGCATCCTAGTACCAACACAAAATACCACCCTCACCTATCAGCCCCCTCATCTCCATCTATCACCTCAAAAACTCCCCATCACCTCCACCAATCACCCCATAACACCTCACCTCAATTTATCACTCCCCACCACCTCCACCTATCACCCCATGATACCTCACCTATCCCTCCCCACCACTTATCACTCCAAAACCTCCCTCTCTTCACCTATTGCCCCACATGAAGTTTGTATAGAGGTGAGCACAGGTAGGGAAGTACAGGAAACTTAGAATTCTAAGATTTTTTAGTTGTAAATTTTGCAGTTGTGGCCAGGAGATGTCATCATGTTGGTCTGGATATGATGCAGAGGGAAAGGGAAAGAGAACGACTCAGAGAAGACTTCTGTGAGTCCCTGAATATAACTGCACTGTAATCACTTATATGTCTGTAGAGCCTGTGTACACTGCAATCTACCACTATATGGACACTGTGTGGAGGAAATTTACAGTCTGCAGAGCCTGTGTACCCTGGTATCTACCACTATATGGTCACTGTATAAAGGTAATATACAGTCTGCAGAACCTGTGTACACTGCTATCTACCTCTATATGGACACTGTATGGTGGTAATATACAGTCTGCAAACCCTGTATACACTGATATATACCACTATATGGTCACTGTATGGAGGTGATGTTAGTGAAAGTGCAATGGTTTAGATTCAGGTACAGTTTGGCGGCATCTCCCAGCTCTCCTGGATGCTGAATAGGCTTTCCAATGTCCAGAAAAGGTCAGTGATGCCAAACTCCCTCAATTAGCTTTCTTCCAGAGCTGTTATACAGTTAGGTGTAGTAGGAGTGACTTTTCATGGAGGGGGTGTGACTTTGTATAAATTGGGCGTGTTTACGAAAATTTTGTGTGGTGTGCTTCACATGCCACAGCTATAAATCTACCGAAACGCCACTTTCAAAAATTGGTAAATATTCTTTATTTTCATGTAATTTTCACTATATATATATAAATATATAATATATATATATATATATATATATATATATATATATATATAATTATATATATATTTTTTTTTTTTTTTTTTTTTTAATATCAGGGAAAATGTTTTTCACTTTTTTAAATTTTTTTAACCAGCAAAACTGGTGCTAAAGCAAGTTTTTTAATTGTGTCACTTCCATTACAGATATTTATATCTGGGTGACAAAAAGTTTTAGGGTTGGACTAAAACTCGTGGTTTCTGCTGTCAGTGTTTTTTCTTGATTTTATATTTTTGCTTATTTATTCTCACAAGGTGAGAAAAAGACCTCTGTGTAGAATTTTTACATAACTTTTTTTTAATTGCTGATTTCCCCTGTAACTGGGGCTGATATATTAGACCCAGTTGCAGGGAAATTACAGTCCCCTATGCTGACTGCAGAGCTAACCTGGACTTGTCAAGACCTAGCAGCATATCCAACTATTGAGCTCCAGCGAACACATTTCCACAATGGCTGGGAAGAAGGAAGATAGGGAGCTTCCTGCTAATCTGTATACAGAGTGCTCATTGAGCACTGATCAAGAAAGTAATAAACCATCCCTGCCTTTTCAGGGGAGAATCCGGCTGCTGTGGATAGTCAGTTCTCCACTGTTGAAGGTGCGAACTTTGCACCAATTTTTTAAAATGGTCAAGCAGAGTTAGTCAAGGGGACATGTATGAAAACTGTCTATGTCTAAGACTTTCTTTGTTGCAACCGATCAGAGTTCCCTTTTTAATTCATATAGTGCTCTGAAAAATTGAAAGGGGAGCTCTGATTGGTTGCTATGGGCAACAAAGACAGACCCAGACCTCAACATTTTTTGATACATGTGGCCCTTAGCTCCTTAACGACCACCCGCCGACTTTAGACATTGGCTGTTGCAGGTCGTTCGTCTGCAGTGATGTCTTAAAACGTCGCTGCAGACATCGGAGTTTGCGCCGCCCGGGCGCCACAGCTGCACTGAGATCGGGGCTGTACTACACAGCCCTGATCCCAGAGCATCCCCTGCAAGCACCAGGGAGCAGAGGAAACCTCTGCAACCCGATGCTTTAACCGTTTGATTGCGGCGGATCGTCACCGCAGGACAATCAAAGGGTTTTCCCTGCTCTGTCGGGTGATTGGAACACCTGGTGACCCGACAGAGCCCGGGGAACGGCTGCACAGTCAGGCCTGGGAACCTAGAGTAGTCACAGAGCTGTCTGTGTATCAAGCCAGTGACCAGGGCAGACTGTGTGCTGTCCTGATCACTGCCTGTGTCAGACTGACACAGATTATAATGTAATAGCATATATGAATATGCTAAAACATTACTAAGTGTATATAAAAAAAATTTAAAACAGTTCTCCCTTCAGGGGATTTAAAAAAAGTAAAAAAACATAAAAAGTGTAAAAAAAAAAAATAATGAAAAATAAAATAAAAATTTATATTTAATAAAAAATAATTGTGCATATATTACACACAAAAAACCCTACACATATTAGGTATCCACACAACCATAATAACCTGTAGAATTACTCTAACAAGTTATTAAGTGTGAAATGTGAATGGTGTAAAACAAAAAAAAACTATTTTTTAAATAAAAAAAAATCTGCAATTATTTATGTGAACTTAAACTATCCCCCCATAAAGTACAACTCGTCTCGAATAAAATGAGGCATCATACAACTGCGTCATTGAAAAAATAAAAAAGTTACAACTGTTGAAACGCAAGGAGGCAAAAACTAAAAAAAATTTCCGGTCATTAAAGGGGTTGTCTCACTATAGGTTTTCAGCCTACCTCAGTGTGTCTGGCACCATAGGATTTTTGAATTCAGGGGTGTGCTTCTTGTCTACCTCATCTCCTCCCCCTTCCTCCCTCCCCTCAGCAGGGGAAGGGCGAGGGGGTTTGCTGCCAGAGTTAACCCTGTGTGTGCCTGCCTAGGTTTGCTACCGGCTGCTCACTGCTGTATCAGCTGCACTGTGCTGCTGCTGTGGCCCAGCTCTTGCTGCTCCTCTCCACAGAGTCAGGAGACAGCAGGGAGAGGGCTGATCTATGAGTGGCTATGGAGCTAGAAGTCTGTGAAGCTTTGTATGCTAATAGCAGAGCAGGGGGATGCAAGTGTTCCTATACCCCCTGCTTAGCATACAAATCTCCACGGAATCTCAAGCAACAACAAACAAACCCTGTTCTGTGCTGTCCTCCCATCAGAACAGACACAGGGCAGCTGTGAAGTGTGTTACTATAATCACGATGTGTCACTAATACAGCAGAGCAGGGAGGGATATGAACCGTTCACATGCCCCCCTGATCTGTTCTATTAGTATAGTCAAAGCTCCACAGACACATCATGATTATAGTAACACACTTCACTGCTGTCACATCGTACTGACCACAGATCAGCCTCACCTCTGCTCTCCTAAATCTGTGTATCGAGCAGGAGGGAGCAGGCACACACAGGGTTAATCCAGGCAGCACAGCTACACAGACACAGAAGCTGAGTAGAGCCCTGCCCCTCCCTTCTCTACAGAAGCATCACAAGTGGCCTCATACTGTGCAGGAGGGGCTCTGTGCTGCGACCTACATTGAGAAGCTGATGACGTCACCAGCACTGGCAGCCAGTGAGAGAAAAATCAACAGGTCGGTAGCTATAGTGATTTGAGGAGCTGATGCACTCCTACTACCAGGGATAACTCAAAATCAGTAGGACATTTGTAATGAACATATAGAGCAAAGCTGCTTGTTTTTTAAAGATCTTTTAATTAAAACCCAATCATTGTAGCGAGACAACCCCTTTAACTACTTTTCAGGCGTTCGGCTTAAGGGATTAAAGTCTATGGATGGTCAGGATCTATTTAAGGGGTATTGAAAAGTGAACAGCATAAAAATATTAAGATTTTTACAAGTGTTAAAATTGACTGCACACAGTTTATTGAGTAATTATTTTGGAATTAGTAATCCTGAATTTAATTGTTCTGTAAATCAATTTTTGTGGACTGAGTTGTTTCTGCTTTAAAAGGGTTGTCTCACTACAAGGATTGCTTTTTATGTTAAAGATCTTGCAAAAACAAGTCACTTTGCAATATGTGTCCATTAACAGTGTCATACTTATTCTGAGATACCCCCTCTCGTATGGGCTGCATCAGCTCCTCAGGTCACTATAGTTACAGACCTGTTTGATCTCTCCTTATAGGCTGCCAGCGCTGGTTGCTGTAGCTACAGACCAGGGGCGGCATGTATAAATGGGGCTGTGCCTGATATCGGACTGAAAAGACGCCAGATATCTGGCGCAGCCGCATTCATACATGCCGCCCCTGGTGTGTAGCTATAGCAACCAGCGCTACATTTTTAAATGGCGGGACACACTAGAACCATTCGAAGCTATAGATTTATAGCTTCGCTATGGCATTTCAAGGGTGCATTACTGCTGAAACAGATGGACCACTTTCAAAGTGGTATACCAGAGCTGATAATGTCATACCAAGCATCAGAATGCGCCTGATTTATGTCCGGCTGTAGAACAGGTTCATAAATCAGTCACATTCTAGACTAATATTCTGTGCATGAAATTTGGCGTTTAAACGCCAAATTTCATACATGTCGCCCCTGGTGTTCTCAGCAGCTCGTAACTGCAGGCCAGTAGTAGCCAGCAGAAGCCAGTAAACACTGAAAAATGAAACCGAGAAAACAGGACTGAGGTAAGATGAATCGATGTAGTGAGACAACCCCTTTAATATGAGCAACTGTTTTTTTAAAATGTCATCTATAGTACATGCAGGCTGCAGCTGTCCAACAAACCCCTGAGACACAGCTCAATATGGCAGGTCAGGGGGGAGGAGGGGCAAAGTGAGCTAACCAGTCTAATCAATCTTCTTCCCAATGACTGTAGGAGGAAACTAAACAAGCAGCTAAAATATTGGCATATTCTGTGGAGTGACACAGACAAACATCTTTAAAGTTGTGATAGAAATTAGACAAACATGAGCCAAACCTGCCGTTTTCTGTGGGATTGGCTGACCGTCTTTCCCCTGATGGCAAATACTGGGGATCAAAAAAAGATGGGGCATGCTGAATTCCTTTATTCTCAAGGGAGAAAGCCACTACCTTTTTCTCAAAGCAGATAAGTAGCAACCAGAGGTGTCTGGCTGTTGTTTATATCTATGTTTACACTCTTGGTCTGGGTCAGCTCATAGCATCACACGGCTTTCAATACCACCTGTATGCTGATGACACTTTACATCTCTGGGCCAGACATCAACTCTCTACTGTCCCGGATCCCAGACTGTCTATCGTCCATATCAGCCTTCTTCTCCTCCCGTCTCCTAAAACTTAAAGGGGTTGTCTCGCTACAATGATTGGGTTTTAATTAAAAGATCTTTAAAAAACAAGCAGCTATGCAATATAATTTCATTACAAATGTCCAACTGATTAAGAGCTAGCCCTGTAAATAGGAGTGCATCAGCTTCTCAAATTTCTATAGCAGCCGACCTGTTGATCCTTATCTTACTGGCTGTCAGGTCTGAATGACTCATCACCTTTGAAGACAGGTCGGAGCAGAGAGCCCTCCTGCACAGAATGCTTCTGTAGTGTAGGGAGGAGGAGGGAGGACTCTGGCTTCTATGTCCGTGCTGCCTGGATTAACCCTGTGTGTGCCTGCTTCCTCCTGCTCTCTACACAGATTGAGCAGAGATTAGGCTGATCAATAGATGTGACAGCAGTGACCCTGTTTGTTACTATAATCATGATGTCTGTGGAGCTGTAACTATAATAATACTATACAGATTGTGAACAGTTCATGCTGTGCTGTACTAGGGACACATCCTGAGTAACACTTTGCAGCTTCCCTGCCTCTGTTCTGAGAGGGTTTGTTTGTTGTTGCTGGAGATGTGGAGATATGTAAGCTAAGCAGTGGGTATAGGAACACTTGCAGCCCCTCTGTTCTGCTATTAGCAATCATAGACCTCTCTAGGCAGGCACACACAGGGTTAACTCTGGCAGCAATCCCCCTGCTGTATAGAAGTTACGGGCGGATAGCTGCCTGTGTGCTGAGGGGAGGGGGGAAGAGGGAGGGGGGAAGAGGCAGAGAAGCTAGCACGCCCCTCAATTCAACTCCCATTCACAGACAGAGGCTGAAAGCTATTAATGAGACAACTCCTTTAATGTAGAGAAAACTTAATTCATCATCTTCCCACCATCCCACTCCATCCCTCCACCTGATCTCTCTATTACAGTCAACAGCTCCACACTCTCCCACAAGTCCGCTGCCTTGGGATAACCCTTGAGTCCGCTTTGTCCTTCAAACCACACATCCATACCCTTACCTCCACCTGCCGCCTCCACCTGAAAAATATTTCACGAATCTGCTCATTCCTCAACCCTGATAATACAAAAATGCTGGTCCGTGTCCTTGTCATCTCCTGCCTAGACTACTGCAACATCCTTCTCTGGGGCCTCCCATCTAGCACTCTTGCTCCCCTTCAATCAATCCTCAACTCTGCTGCCCGTCTTATCCACCTCTCTCTTCGCCACTCCTCTGCCTCTCCCCTCTGCCAATCCCTTCACTAGCTACCCATTGCCCAGAGAATTCACTTCAAGTTGCTAACCATGACCTACACGGCTCTCCATAGCGTCTCCCCGCCCCTCCATCTGTCTTAATCTCCAGATCTTTCCCCTCATGCAATCTCACGCCTCACAGGACCTTCTTCTCTGCTCTCCTCTTATCTGCTCCTCACATAACCGTCTCCAAAATTTCTCTCGTGCTTCCCCCACTCTCTGGAACTCACTGCCCCAACACATCAGACTCTTTTCCACTTTCACCAGCTTCAAAAGCAACCTGAAAACCCATCTTTTCAGAATAGCCTATAAACTATAGTACCCCTGCTGTCACTACACCCTCCACGAACATGTCTGCCCCCACCTTTTCCCCTTCCTTGTAGATTGTAAGCCTTCGCGGGCAGGGTTCTCTTTCTCTCTGTGCCAGTTGATTGTCACATACTGTCAGCATTGAACTTGTTTGACGTATGTTATGTTTGTAACCCTCTTGAATGTACAGTGCTCTGGAATCAATGGCGCTCTAAAATAATTAATAATAATAATGTTTAGTTTAGGACTAGACAGCAACTGTCATATGCACTAAAATAACACTTCATACAACTCTGTCTCAGAAATTCTAACAAGTTATGAAAAAAAGGATTGCTATGTTCTGAAAGTCAAAATTTGGTATCCTTAAAGGGGCACAACCATAAAAAAATCTAATCTATCCCTGTCGAGAGAACAATAGAGCAATCATTATGCCGTTACCTACAATTTGAAATGAAGTTATATAGAGATAAGCAACAGCTGAAATAAAGTGAGATTATTCTGCACTGCCATTCAGAAGTCTTATCTCACAGCAAGAAAAGGACAATATTTTATATATTATTTTTAATTGCATAGGACTGCCAAAATTAAAAAAATTGCCAAACATTCTAAAAAAAAGAAAAACATTTTTTCCAGGAATATTGGTTTTAACAAAAATGCTTCTTTTTGTTGGAAGTGTCACTCTAAGGCATTACAATCTATTAAGTTAAAGAACATATTTCTTAAAGTACACATCGCCTATTTTATTATATTTCTTAATTTATTTAATATCCAATTTCTGGGAAAGATAAAGTGTTCTGTCGTATAAATTTACTTTATCCTTTTACCTTTCGTGTTTATACCAATATGTAGTATGCTTAAATTCTTAAAAGCAGTGAGGATAAATAATTCATATTAAAACATGAATCACATACTTCAGAGTGTTTGCTAAAATGTTTGTCTCACATATGCTGAGAAGGCACTTTTTATACCGATGGGCATTGGAAGTCAGAATTAAAGACCTTTACACATGTAATGTTTCAAAGTTATGTAAGTGGGACAGAAATATTAGGATACTTTTTAGTTAATTTACTGTCTGGAATAATAATATTACTTCTATATAGTGCCCAAATAATAATTATAATCTCTGCACATATGATTGTCCTGCACTTTACACATAACACTGCCGTGTAATATTAAATTTCCACATCTATAAATTATGGTAGCAAAATAACAGTCCACATAATTGTGACATTTCCCAATCATATACAGTAACACCCCCTCCCCACACACACACACACACACACACACACACACACATTTTTGTAAATATTGTAATGTATCTTTTCATGGGACAACGCTTAAGATATGACACACAGCCATCAATGTCTAAACTGCTGGCAACAAAAGTGAGTACACACCTAAAATGGGCAAATTGTGTCCAAAGTGTCAATATTTTGTGTGGCCACCATTATTTTCCAGCACTGCCTTAACTCTCTAGGGCATGGAGTTCACTAGAGCGTCACAGGTTGAAGCCACTGGAATCCTCTTCCACTCCTCAATGAGGACATCACGGAGCTGGTGGATGTTAGAGACCTTGCGCTCCTCCACTTTCTGTTTGAGGATGCCCAACAGATGCTCAATAGGGTTTATGTCTGGAGACAGTTCAGCACCTTTACGCTAGTTTTCTTTAGCAAGGCAGTGGTCATTTTGGAGGTGTGATTTGGGTCGTTATCATATTATAATACTGCAGCCCAGTTTCCAAAGGGAGGTCATCAGTATGTCACAGTGCATGTTGGAATTCATTATTCCTTCAGCCGTCAGCACTCATGCAGCCCTAAACCGTGACCCTCCTATCACAATACTTGACTATAGGCAAAACACACTTTTCTTTGTACGCCTCACCTGGTTTCCACCACACACGATTGACACCATATGAACCAAATAAGTTTATCTTGATCTCATCAGACCTTTGATTATCATATCTTCGTGTTTCCCATAAAATTTTTTTGAACAAATTTACAAAAATTTGAGGGGTGTAAATTTGAGATTCTGTACAGGTGTGCAAATACAGTGTTGAGCGATTGGTTTTGGGTACGAGATCGATCGATAGTCGATAGTCGGCCGCTATCGATAAGGGGTTTTTTCGAAGTGAGCATCGATTATCCGATGACCATTAAATCATGGGAGGCAACAACACATCATTATTACACCCAAACAAGGCTGGAGAAGCTGAAATTAGCATCCACAACAGTCAAATGGATACGTGCTACATCTTACAACAAACTTAGGTTATAAAGTCTCAGAAAAAAAGTCTCTACAGACCATTTACTATCCCTGTCTTGTACCACAGCTGACCCTGTAAACCTGCACACACACAAATTAAAAAGTGACAGAAGGCAGTACTGATTTGAACATCATGAGTTACTTGAACTGACATTGATTATCCCTGTGCCTGGAACGCACATGGAGCCCCAAACCTGACAAGACCCCACATTTAAAAAGTGCCGGAAAAATGAGTCTATCAACTCACCATTTTAAGTTTTCACTGACATTGACTAGACCTTGTCCTGGGCCACAGCATGAGCCCCAAACCTGCATGACCCCCACATTTAAAAAGTGCCGGAAAAGGAGTCTTTCACACACCATTTTTAGTTGAACTGGACATTGTACTATACCTGTCCCTGGGCCACAGCATGAGCCCCAAACCTGCAATGACCCCCACATTTCAAAAGTGCCGGATAAAGGAGTCTTTCAACCACCATTTTAGTTAACTGGACATTGACTATACCTGTCTCCTGGGCCACAGCATGAGCCCCAAACCGTGCATGACCCCCCTACAATTTAAAAAGTGCCGGAATAAGAAGGAGTCTTGCAACCACCATTTAGTTGAACTGGACATTGACTATACCTGTCCTGGCCCAGCATAGCCCCAAACCTGCATGACCCCCCACATTTTAAAAAGTCCGGAAAAAGGAGTCTTCAACCACGATTTTAGTAGTACGCTGATCACCTTCACCCTACATTTAGTTTTCACTGGACTTGACCTATACGCTGTCCTGGGCCACAGCATGAGCCCCAAACTGCATGACCCCCACATTTAAAAAAGTGCCGGAAAAAGGAGTCTTTTCAACACCATTTTTTAGTGAACTGGACATTGACTATACCTGTCCTGGCCCACAGCTGAGCCCAAACCTGCATGACCCCGCACATTTTACAAAGTGCCGGAAAAAGGATTCTTTCAACCACCATTTTAGTTTCACTGGAACATTGACTAATACCTGTCATGGGCCACAGCATAGCCCCAAACCTGCTGACCCCACATTTAAAATAAAAAAAAAAAAAAAAGGTGGCCGGAAAAAGGAGTTCTTTCAACCACCATTTTAGTTGAACTGGACATTGACTATGACCTGTCCCTGGGCCACAGCCCTGACCTAGGCCGAGTTACAGTGGGTGCGGTGAATAGCCCAGGCTGCGACCGTCATCTATTAACACGCAGGTAAACAATGCCCTGATGACGCAGCAAAGAAAACTGTCGTGCTGAAGTCAGAGTGCGGAAGCGGAAGTGTAGAACCCGAGCCTTCCTCCCTCCGTACACATCATTACCTGGTATGCAGCTTGCCCCTGCCTTATGAGTTGTGGACCAATTGAGCTCCACTTGAAATATTTGTGGTTAACGCTCTGTTACACCCAGGTGCCCTTTATCTTGGCATTCTTTTCTCATCTTTACTCAACGTGCTGGAGGAAATGGTCTCTGTACTTGGTTCTCTGTCCGTGCTCAATACTCCAGGTCCTCTGAATAACCTACAATCTGGTCAAGTTTTTCCTGTACGCTCCTTGTACAATTCAGCAGGAATTTTTTTAACAGCTATGTTGTACATGCAAGTATTTTAGTACTTTAATTCTAGAAACCACATTTTTAAAATAGGATGGAATCCCACCGATGTCTTTGTTTCTCTTTTTTTTCATGTATTAAATGGTGTCTCAATACAGGATTGATAGCTATGGTTAAAGATCTTGCAAAAACAAGTCATTTTGCAATATGTGTCCATAACAGAGTCCTACTATTCCTGTTTTCTGACAGCACCATCACCCTTGAGCCACTTCTTGACAATTGTGAAGAACAAATGCTGTTAGAAACAACATTGTTTTTAGAATAGGTGGACCTGAGTAATAGCTGCTGTCACAGCAAAATGCCCCAAAATTCAAACAATGACCCTGAGCCACTTTGTCCAATTGTGAAGAACAAATGCTGTATAGAAACAACATTTTTTTATAATAGGACCTGTAGTATGCTGCTTCAAAGCAGCATGACCAAAAAATTATAAAAAATGACTTCTCAGCACTGTTAAAAATTGTGATGGAGGAAATGCCACTTAGAAGGCCACATTTCCTGTTACAAGGACCATGATTATTGCTGTATCTCACAGCTTACATGACCCCAAAAATTATAAATAAGAACTTCTCAGACACTAATAAAATTGTGAGGGAGAAATGCACTTAGAAGCCACATTACTGTTCCAAAGGACCATAATTATAGCTGTATGCTCAAAGCTACAATGACCCCAAAAATTTATAAATTGGACTTCTCAGCCACTATTAAAAATTGTTGAGGGAGAAATCGCACTTAGAGAGTCACATATTCTGTTTGCCAGAAGGACCATGATATATTGCGTGTATTCTCACAGCAACCATGACCTCAAAACATTGACAATGCGAAAAACTTCTTAAGATAAAGTGAGTAAATGAATACGGTGTTGTCATGAACCTTGCTGTCTTTTACAGTCTCCTCACAGCAAAACCAGCAAATGAACTGTTGTGTAAAAGAGAATAATAAATTGCAGGTAAGAAAAGATCATTTAAAAAAAAGTTTTCAGAGGACCATTTCTGTTTTGAAAAGGAATGTGAATTAGACTGGCAACTAATCGGTGACCTCCGCAATTGGGCCACAACATCATCATAGATCCATGCCCTATTCATCTTATGAAGTTCAAACGATCCACATATCTGTGGATAAGCCGGATGTGTTTGTCTGTAATGACTCCTCCAGCTGTGCTGAAGGTCCGCTCAGAATGACATCTGGCTGCTGGGCAGGAGCAAAACCTCTATGGCGTGACGAGGCCAGCTCGTGCCATACGTCCATTTTGGATACCCAGAAGCTAATGGTCCCCGGAACACATGCAAAAACATCGTGTGTTGATACGCATATCAGTCTTGCACCATGATCTTAAGCGTGATCTCTGTGTGTTTGGATGTGTGCCCTTCATTGCATCGTCGGTGAGGTGTAAAACCAAAGAATTGCCAGAGGGTCACCCATAAGGCTTCTGCCACCTTGCCTGCTGCTGCCGCTACGCCTAACTTGTCCACTCTACGCTGTCACGTCCGCTGATGTTTGTTCCATCCGTGACATTTGGGAACGTGAAGCAGACGCAACAGATGTCTCCAGTTGATCAATCAGCAAGTCTCCATTTCCTGCATTTTACTCTCTATTTGTTTGGGTGGAGGGAAAGTGCTGATTTTTGTTTTGTACCGGGATCCAGAGGGTGACACCCATAAACTGTTGTTCATTTGATGGCGCTTAATGCGAGGATCATGTTGGATGGAAATGGAGCCTTCCAAGCACGTCATGTGAGAGATGAGCTTGATTCCCAAGCCTCTGGGTCGAGGGCACTACAAACTATCTTCCTCATCTTCCTTCCTCCCGCCTTCAAATTCGCTGCCTACCTCTTTCCAAGTCAGGACGTCGTACATCGGTGTCTAGGAATACTCCCTACCTCCTCCTCCTCCTCCCCGCTGCCTGCCGGCACCGCTTCAACAACGCCCTGACTTGCCATGAGATGAGCACCCCTGAGAGCTGATGCGCCACTTTGCACTAGCTCCTGGACCCCCGAACCACTGCCTTAAATAAGACATATGAAATTGTGAAACTGTCGGCCTTGTGATTTTGACGAGAGAAAGGGCTCCGTTCCGCATCTGTGTCCGTCTCCTCCTGCCGTCGCTGCGGGACCTGTTGTTTCAGAGTGTCCAACGATCGTTCCAGGAACTAAGATCTACCACAATGCTCATCGCTGACAAAGGGCATTGTCGCACTGACCATTTTGGTGGCTTCTTACAAAACTGGCAAGGATGGTGCAGAGCTCCTTTCACCTGCCTCCCCGCGTCCACCACTCGGTGTTCAACACCCCGAGGTCCGTACCGCTGCTTGTCAGGCCATGTGTCACTTCGTACACTGCGTAATGGCATTGCGCTGGCTGCCACAAACGCTGGAGCATGTGGAGGTAGGAAATTCCAGCGTTTACCAGACGTCAACAATAGACCGGTTGACGGGAGGCCGAGCTGGACGCTGCAACGCGAGCCATCAGGACGAAGCACGGGTGCGAAACGGCGGAAGTGCGAACTCAACTCGACCATCTTCAGCAGGCAGTCCATACCCGGGTAGCACTTTAGAAATTCTGGACGACAGGTTCATGACAATGCCAGGCAAGGGATGTGCTCCAGCCTACCGATCTTAAGGCGGCCAGCAGATTTCGCTCCGCTATCGCACACCACCTTGCCGGCACAAGGTTCTGTCACCCACCAGCGCTTTGTCGGTCTCGTTGCTTAGAGCCTTCCACAGCTCCTGACCTGTGTGTGGACAGTCTCCCAGTCGATTATTTCAACACGTGCCTGTATGTCTCTGCACGTTAAGCCACCAGAGGACCTTGGGGAAAGAGCCCTGCACCATCCCTGCGGTTTTGAAGAGCGAGCGCACGAGCCTGAGATCCAGAGCCACCGTCACCCCCAGATACATCCACCCAGCTCACCACCCAGTGAGCTGTCACAGAGAGTATAGCGGCCTTGGCCGTGCTTACTAGTCCATGTGTCCGGTGGTAGAGATGGACTTTTTCCGGACACTGATGCAGGAAAACGGCTCTTGAAATTTTAGATGACACGTGGCTGTCCAGGCAGGGACGGCTTTTCTGGCAAAGAAATGCCTGCTCCGGCATCTGTATTGGGAGGCAAGCGAGGTGCCACGACGTGGTGCGTGAACCCATCTGTGTCCACCAACGAAGGCAACATTTCCAAGATCCAAAAGTCCTGGCAATGCCGACATTCAGCTTTTGTCTTTGGGATTGGTTTGGGTTAAAGTGTTTCTTCTGCTCCCAAACCTGGAAGACAGAAGGCTGGCTTGCTAGACTGGGCCACTGTACGGCGTGCAGTCGTCAAACTGGTGGACAGGGAATAATAAAGGGGGGGGGGTGTTGGATGGGTCTCTGGTGGTGCTGGTGAACTCGGCGACGTGAAGCTGAAGCGGAGGCTGATCCCTGATCATGACTCTGAAGACATGGCCAGCTGAGGACGCTTGTGTGGCGGAGAGGAGGGCGGAGAACAGAGGTGTGACTAATGGTTGGAGGCCCGCGCCGGTCTGGCCTTTTTTATTGGCCAAGTGTTCCCTCCATTTCAGACTCATGCATTTCGCCTGCATGTGACTAGACATTTGGTGTGGTTAACCACTTTAAGGTTCTTGCCTCTACTTATGCGTTTACGGCAAAGGAAGGCTGCATATGACATCGCTGTTAATCAGAAGCTTGCTCAAAGAAGGCCCATGCTTGAGAGTCCTGGGACCTTTTTGACGCGTATAATCGAGGAGCCGGGTTTGCGCTGACCGTGGCTGGCGGAATCATATCAGCGGACTTTTTCTGCGACCGCCTCCATCCTGCTTTTTTGGTGGTGGACCTGTATTGACATACCCCCATCGTCTGTCCTTCCTCGTCCACTGATAAGCGCTCGCAAGCAAATTCTGCGAAAAGAACAGGATGATCCGCAATGTCGTCATCATCATCATGCATCAAACACAGGTGACTTGTCTCCTGACCTTTTCTGCATCTCTCCAGAAAGCTGCGCTACAAGCAAGTGGCACTGCAAGGCGTTGCCAGACCGCTTCCCGGAGATTTTATGCCGATTGAACCGGCTGTCCTCACCCTCCTCTGATGGCATCAGTAACTGGCGTCGGGGAGAGCACGAGAAAATATCCTTTTTGGTCCTCTTGATCTTTAACATGCCTTCGGATCTGACCCCAACCGTTTTTCCTCAAAGAGGTCTTCAGAAATGGATTATCCACATTTGTGTGTTCACGAGTTGACATTTGGGCTGTTCATGGTTGGACAGATGCTGATGATGCAGATGAGACATTGTGGCCGTCTGACTGCAGGACGAGGAGGAAGACTTGCCTAGATGCAGGTTTGCATTAAACCACTGAAGGACCAGATTGGCGGCGATGTTTCGTTACTTAGATTCACAGGGCCCAGACCCAGCGATTACGAGGCCTGACGTCCTGCAACTGACGCATCCGCAGGCATGCGTGTTGTCGCAGCACTGGAAGGAGCACCTTCCTCTCGACTCTACCTCCATGTGCTCTCCCCCCTCTTTGCTCGCTACCACCTGCATTTCGCGTCCATGTTCCGAAATAGAAAAATTTGAGAAGGTATCGGAATAGTTTTTGAAGTCTCTTATTAAAAGACAGCAAATAACAGCTATTCTCAAATTCCCTCTAATCAAACAAAATGCTGGATTCAAATTTAACTGCAAGGTGTCCTATCAACAAACTGGACTGGGCAAAAAAAAAGTCCCAAAAAAAAAAAACACCGAAATAAATAGAAATAAACACTGTATCTGTTATGTTTTGATATAATAAACTTTTTGCACCTTTCAATTCACCTGTGATGTAATATCAGAATTGCTGTTTTTAAGATTTACGTATGATCTCTGGGTGGAGGGGCCCCTTTGGCTGGGGTGGTGGGACCGAAAATGCCCTGTCCCGTCCCAATGAAACAGTGGCCTTGGGGTGCCCGCTAAAATTCAAAAAAAACCACGTAACTGTTATGGTTGTTTTTGTAAATAAATAACTTGTAGTTTTTGGCAACCTTTCAATTCATCCTGTGGTGAATATAGAATTGCTGTTTTAGATTTACGTAGATGCTTGCGTCAATGAACACGCATGGTGCGCAAAAGTCAAAACGACGTAACTGTTATGTTTTGATATAATTAAAACGCGTATTTTTTGCACCTTTCAATTTCACTGTGGTGAATATAGAAATGCTGTTTTCAGATTTACGTAGATGCTGCGTCAAGAACAGTACTGGTGCGCAAAAGTAAAAAACCACGTAACTGTTGATGTTTTTGATATAATATTCTGTATTTTTTGCCACCTTTTCAATCACCTGTGGTGAATATAAGAATTGCTGTTTTTAAGAATTTAAGTAAGATGCTCGCGCTCAATGAACAGTTATGGTGCGCAAAAGTCAAAAACACGTAACTGTTATGTTTTGAATAAAAACTGTATTTATTGCACCTTTCAATTCAACTATTGTGGTGATTATCTAGAATTGCTGTTTTAAGATTTACGTAGATGCCTGCGTCAATGAACAGTGGCTGGGTGCGCAAAAGTCAAAAAAACCATGTAACTGTTATTTTTGATATAATAAACGGTATTTTTTTTGCTACTCTTTCCATTTCACCTGTGGTGAATACAGAATTGCTGTTTTTAAGATTTAACGTAGATGCTGCCTCAATGAACAGTGCTGGGTGCGCAAAAGTCAAAAAACACGAAACTGTTATGTTTTTAAATAATAAAAGGTATTTTTTGCACCTTTCAATCACTTCTGTGGTGAATATAGAATTGCTGTTTTAAAGATTTTACGTAGATGCAGCGTGAATGAACAGTGATGGGTGCGCAAAATCAAAAAACACGTAGACTGTTATGTTTTTGATATAATAAACGTATTTTTTGCACCTTTTAAATTCACCTGTGGTGAATATCAGAATTGCGGTTTTAAGATTTACGTAGATGCTGCGTCAATGAACATTGCTGGGGTGCGCAAAAGTCAAAAAACACGTACTGTTATAGTTTTGATATAATAACCTTATTTTTTGCACTTTCATTCACCTGTGTGAATATAAATTGCTGTTTTAAAGATTGTATCGACACTAGGAAGCTGGCGTCTATGAAGCAGTGTTGGTTGCACAAAAGTCAAAAACACGTAACTGTTTTGTTTTGATATAATAAACGGTATTTTTTTGCACCTTATCAATTCACCTGTGTGAATATAGAATTGCTGTTTTAAGATTTACGTAGATGCTGCGTCAATGAAACAGTTGATGGGTGCAGCAAAAGTCAAAAAACACGTAACTGTTATGGTTTTTGATATAAATAAACTGTAGTTTTTTTGCACCTTTCATACACATGTGTGAATATAGAATTGCTTATTAAGATTTACGTAGATGCTGGCGTCAATGAACAGTGTCTCAGGTGCGCAAAAGTCAAAAAACACGTAACTGTTATGTTATTGATATATTAAACTGTATTATTTTTCGCCTTTCAATTTCACACTGTGGTGATATAGAATTGCCTGTTTTTAATATTTACGTAGAATGCTGCGTCAATGAACAGTGCTGGGTGCGCAAAAGTCAAAAAACAACGTACTGTGATGTTTTCGTACGATACACGATATTTTTGCAACAACAACCGTGCTGACTACAAGATGCTGGTTTGTATTTAAAGTGCACAGGTGGATATATCAACCAGTCACAGGTGAAATGGGTAAATTTGAACACCTATCTGAAATTTATACTGATAATAAAAGTGGAGATTTTGCAGCTATCATAAGAGACCTCAGTTTTACTAGAAATGAATGTTTTATCCAATAATAATCAGCTGCCCAATTCCAGGAAAATATTCAATAGCAAACTGTTAATAATAAAGATATTCCACTACAATGTCTACACTAAAGTCTTGGTGAACTTTATCCAGTGTTCTTATAGATAGAGCTTGTCCTGTTGGTCGCGCCCGTCGGGCCCCTCCCCCCCCGCTCTCCCACCCCCACCGCCGTGAATTTCCAGTGGTAGAAGTCTGCTTTAAAATTCTCTAGCCTAACTATATAAAATGTTCAAATCCCTAATCTAACTAAATTGGGAAGGCTCACAGCAAATATAGAGGTTTGTGTGTGCAGAAATAGACTAATTTCGCTGAGCTGTTTGGCGACAGGCATAACGCCATGGTCCTATCCCTATGAGACCTGAGAACACTGGAGGCTGAAACACGAAACGCTGTTCTATGTAAAACTAGGTCATCATGATTTTTCCAGCAATCGCATCATACACATCCAGTCTGACTCGCAACACACATCTCACCCTGGCTCTGTTCTGTAATCTGATTTGCTGGCTGCCAAACATTCAGGAGCGCCCGCAAAAGGCGCAAACTTAATAATGATGCAACAGATTTTAACCTAATTTATCGAATGATCTGAATTTCGATCACCATAAAAACCTTGCCGATTTACAACTTTGTCGATAATATCGCTTCAACCTACAAATGACCTCTACATATGTATGAGTGGAAAATAACACACATTTATGGCAGTGATCTACAGTACTTTATAATATAGAGATTAAAGTGTCAGACAGAGTTCAACATGGTGGTATACACTACCATTTTTCTTTAAATTGTGTCCACATAATTATGAAATATAATAACTTACTGACATAGTGATCACATAATGGTGCCATGAAATGCATAAATAATGCTTCGATATGTTCATGGAAAACAATGAGCACACAAAGATGTAGTATATACAACTATGTATATTCCTCAAATTAGTGCCATACAGTAACTTTAGAATGCTTTTATAAGCAAGTGGTTTACAACATACCATATGGTTGCTCACCTGTTAAATTATTACAAATGATGAGTAAGGGCCCAATATACATGCCCGAAACGCGTTAGCGTAATTTTTTACCCGTGTTGTCATCTGGGCATTCACTTGTTGTTTTTGCTGTACGCTGCCTGTGTCAGAATGCTTTTATTTTTTTATTTTTCAATAAATGCTTGCTGATTTTACTTCAACCGGATGGTGCTGGATTCACTACTAATTCTTATTGTTTTGCATATTTACATATTTCTACAAAACAGCTGTATGAAAATATACATGTTGGATACAGGGCTGCCCTAGGCACAAATGATAAATACACCCCTATTAAAGAACCGATTTACACTTGCCATACTAAACAGGCTTTTGAGCCCCTATTGCCCCGGGACCTGAATATTCTTGCTACTTTTGCACCCCCTAAAGCCATACCCTTAATACCGTTGCTAAATACTTCCACAAGTGATTGAATAACACCACCAAACTATTTTGAAAGAACACGGTGAATAAAAACCCACTACAAGAATACAAAAATTTGTACGATATACAGTACTAAGTACCTATTGCCAATTAGTCCCCGGCGCCGCCGCTATCCGCTGCCGCCGCCGATCGTTAGGGTCCTAAGCCGTTACCAGTCGCTAAGCTATCGGCTTAGGACCTTGGCGACGGCAGCGGTGGCGGGACTAACTGTATGTGCGTCCGCCGGACGCACATACAGTTAGATGCTTTGGCGGAGCAGAGAGCTCCGCAGAGTACTAGGGAGCCACAGGCAGGATGGCGGCTCTGTGCTTGCCGGAGTGCACAGCCCAGCTGCGTGCGCGTCATCACGCTGCCCAGCACGGCCCTGTGACGTCACGCCGCTGGAAGAAAAAGACCGGGGAGCATCGACAGGGAGTGAGGTCAGGTGAGTGCTGTCCAGGTATTACTTTTTTAATTAGCTCCTATTCATGCTGGGGCTGTATCTACTGTCATATGTTCAGGGAGGTGGCTATTCTCTACTGTTTTATATGTGCAGGGAGGGGGCTATTATCTACTGTTATCTGTTCAGGGAGGGGGGCGTATTATCTCCTTTTATATGTTCAGGTATGGGGCCTATTATCTACTGTTATATGTGCAGGGAGGGGCTATTATCTACCTTCATATGTGCAGGAGGGGCTATTAATCTACTGTCATATGTGTCAGGAGGGGGCTGTTATCTACTTGTCCATATGTGCAGGGAGGGATGGCTACTATCTACTGTCATATGTGCCATGGGAGGGCTGTTAATCTACTGTCATAGGTGCAGGAGGGATGCTATATCTACTGTCATATGTCAGGGAGGGGTGTCTATTATCTTCTGTTAAATGTGCAGAGATGGGTGCTATTATCTACTGTCATATGTGTAGGGGGGGCTATTATCTTAACTGTCCATATGTGCAGGAGGGGGGCTATTATCTACTGTCCCATATGTGCAGGGAGGGGTGCTATTATCTACTGTTATATGTGTAGGGAGGGGGGCTATTATCTACTGTCATATGTGCAGGGAGGGATGCCTATTATCTACTGTTATATGTGCAGGGAGGGGGGCTATTATCTTCTGTTAAATGTGCAGTGAGGGGGGCTATTATCTACTGTCATATGTGCAGGGAGGGATACTGGGGGATCCATAACCTGTCCATATACCTGCTGGGGGATCCATAACCTGCCCATATTCCTGCTGCGGGATCCATAACCTGTCCATATACCTGCTGGGGGATCCATAACCTGTCCATATACCTGCTGGGGGATACATAACCTGCCTATATACCTGCTGGGGGATCCATAACCTGTCCATATACCTGCTGGGGGATCCATAACCTGCCTATATACCTGCTGGGGGACCTAAACCTGCCAATATACCTGCTGGGGGACCTAAACCTGCCTATATACCTGCCAGGGGCGTCGCTAGGCTAGTTAATTCGGGGCACAAGCCCCGAACATTCCTGCGTGTGCCCCGAGTCTCAGATCGTGGGGTTGTAGGCAGCTGCTTTGTGCCTGCCGCTCCGACGATCTCCTGAGCTGTATGTGAATCCTCTAAACACACAGGTCTGAGCCATTATTCAGTTCAGGGAGGCAGAGGGAGAGCGACTGCACCAGTTGCCAGTATTTAGCAGGGAGGAGGGGGCGCCTGTCACTCACTGTGGCTCCCGACTGTCAGGACTTCCTGTGCTGTAGCCGGGCTGACATGAGAGCCTGGCAGTCAGGAAGCAGTGAGTGAGGAGCTCCGCCCCCTGCTGTGCACTGCTCCCGGGTCCCTGCAACTACTCAGCCTTGGAGACAACAGCACAGCATCATGATCATCATCCACAGGTGCCCAGGGAGGTCTCAAGTGAGTGAATAGCCCTCACTGTAAGACCGGGGGCTAGATGTATAATAAGGCAACACCACATAATCTTCATAAATATGAATTGTACTTAATGTATGTATGCATTTGGGGTGTATATATAGTGTATTTGTGTATGCATGGGGGTGTGTATTTTTAATGTTTGTGTGTATGCATGTGTGTATAAAATTTTTTGTGTTATATGTGTATATATTTATGCATGTATGTGTATATGGTGTGTGTATAATATATATAAATATATAAATAAGTGTCATGTGTGTGTGTATATATATATATATGTGTATGCATGTGTTTTGTATTATAAAAATATATATATATATATATAATAAATATATGGGGTATGCATGTTTGTGTGTATATATATTTTTTTATTTGTGTATATATATATGTGGTGTGTGTGTGTATGTGTGTGCATGCATATGTTGTTACATGTGTATGTAATGTGATGTACTGTATATATGTGTTTTTTATGTGTATAAACACACATATCCACATATTGCCCCATTTGCGTCATTTAAACATAATCCTGCCTGTTCTTGTCCTTTACACATGTAAACTACAGCCTGATGATGAATTGTATATGAATATAATTTTTTTATACCCGTCATTCGTCAGGGTTGCGTACGTTTTTGGCTGCTGCAGCCAGACAAAGGGTACGGGTTTACATGCATAATTGCGGGTGCGTTTTGGTGTATTTGCCCTTTAATATCGCTCTCTATGAGAGCTATGAATTACCATGCCGTCTTCTCCGGCGTACAAGCTGATATTTTTTGTACGCTGGAGGAAGAAGTTGACAGTCCCCCCGATAAAAAGCCGCATTCTTGGGGCGTTAAAAAAAGGCCGCGTGCCCCCCGCCCACTGACAAAACAAAACCACAAAGGGCCCACCCCCCGGATGTTTGGGACCCTCCGCCCCTAAACCCCGGGGGGGACCTAAACCTCCCATACACCTGGGTTGGCCCCTAACCTTTATAAACCCTTTCTGGGGACCAAACCCCCGCCAATACCTCGGGGGGCTAAAACCCCATATATCTGCTGGGGACCAAACCTCCCATATCCTGGGGGGGGGACCCAAACCTTATATACCTATTGGGGGATCCATAACCTGCCAAACCCTTTACTGGGGATCCATAACCTGCCCTTTTAAACGCAGGGGCCCATAAATCCCATATCCTGGGGGGATCAATAACCTGCCTTATACTCTGGGGGACTATAACACACACCAACCTACTGGGAGTATAAAATAAAAAACCCACCTCGGGGGGACGAAAACTTACGGGGGGACCCTTTTACCTTCACGGGGGATACAAAATTTTACGCGTTGTGAAGTTCCTAACGCGTTAAGCCGGGTTTGTTAACCTCAACGATTTGATAAACCTTAGCAATTGACTCCGGGACTATTGCAATGAATAAAACTCAATGCATCAATACAGAAGGCTCTGCGACAAAGTAAAAAATATTGATCGACACAGTCCCAAAAGCGAAAAATCAAATAAAACCATGAAATCCCAATCACAAAGGGTTTTTTTCAGCCACAAATCACCTCTACACTTCACCACTTGGGCTCCATATTTCCCAGTATATCCCTACCTTCTTCACAATCTATCCCCCCACCCTACTCCCCTCTTTAATAGTACCGTCCTGCTGAAACCCCTAATAATTTGTTTACTGTTATGATCACGTATTTTTTCTGGCATAAGATTGTCTTTTTAATTGTAACCATAACATAAAATGCACTGGGAAGGGGGCGTGGCCGGGCTCGGACCAAGATGGCAGCGTGAAGGAGAAGCTCTCTAACCAAATCGCCGATCTAAGGGGCTAGATCATCATAATTCTGACAAAACCAAGCAGAAAACTTTTTGGCTCACTCTGCATAAACCGGAGAATAACCCAGGACCGACATGGAGAGTCTACGGCCGGCCGGAGACGGTGTAAGAGATTGTGGCGCGCACCGGAGGCAGACAGCTCGAGCTGTGAGGAGAGATCACGTGAGCGGCCCCAGAGACGGAGAACCGCAGCAGAGACGAGACAGGCAACAGCGCGACCGCACACACCTGCTGAGATCCGAACGGAACGGAGTCACACAGCGCACCGAGATTCCAGTGCTCACCCCTCCTGCAGGGTACACTCGCGAGCGGCTAACGGGAGGCCCGTGAGGTACCGGACACTGACGAGGCACCGTGAGTACACCCATCCTGGCTGGGGGGAGTTATAAAACCCGGAGGCAACATACTTCTTCCCGAGGCCCGCAGCGTCCACGCCAACGCACCTTACAATACTACTTGCGCCCTATCACCGCGATAAACCCGCTATCACACACACAGCCTGCATACAGGACAGAGCGGGAAAGGACGCCATCTTGGGACATAGTCTCTGCAGAGCGCCCGTCCTCAAGGGAGCTGGAGCCTTGCAGCTTGGCGCTTCCTGACTCAGAGCTGATAACACGCCAGCAAAACCTCACTGGGGATATCACTGCCTTAAACCTGCAGAAAACCCCACCACCGACGGATACCTCAGGCCTTAATACAATTACTATAGAGCACCCGGGCACTCCCGAGCACCAAGGGATTGGATCCCTATTTCCCCAATCTTTGCACGGGCCTCAAGAGAGTCCTCTATTACTCCCACAAGACGCATATAGAATCAGCCAGAAAACGCTGTCCGGCTCTCCAAGAGAGGAGAGAAAAGAGGCTCTACTACCTAACAGGGACTGTCTATTACACAATATCTGGATCACGGAGCAATCCACGGCTACCCCTGCAGACACCTGTACCATGCCCAGAGGCCCGAAAGCACCCGGCTCAAAAAAACAGGGTACAGGAACACCCTCTATGGCTCAACATTGGGCAGATCCCCCAGAAGAACATGGAGACTCTAATCCTCCGCTGTTACGTTCCCACCATTCCCAAGAGATCTCATGGCGCTCATCATCAGAGTCACTAGTAGCAGAAACGAATGCAGAGACACAACGTTCACTACTTGATTATGACCTCAAAGAATACCTGTCCGGTCTCCCAAACAAACATGATCTTAAAAAAATAGTGAAGGAAGTCAAAGACACATGTAGAGCAGAAATCTCAGTAGTGCGACAAGATCTTAAGTAGAGATGGGCGAATTTCTCAAAAAATTCGGTTCGGTCACTTCGCCGAATTTTCCGACAAAATTCGTTTCGGTCCGAATTACTTCGGCACGAATCACGTTAAAAAACAGCTATTTCCAGGCTGCCCAGCCTGCAGGTGCTGTAGAACGTTGTGCCATGCTTAAATATGCAGAGGGAGCTTGGTTTGGTCTTCATACAATGTTGTGTTTAGTATGACACGCACAAAGACTGCCGCCGCTCTTAGAATCGCTTCCTATAAAATGCCTGGCACTTTAGGGGGCAAAAATACCAAAAAACGAAGCAGAACTAGCCT
>JAODAL010035054.1:0-43422 GCA_025379985.1 Phyllomedusa bahiana | reverse complement strand
AAAATCCTCCCCCCAAATTAAATTGATCCTTTTCCCCAGCAATGGAAACTGCAAATTCCTTACCCCAGGTTTCTGTAATTTTCCAAAACCCTTCCCCTGATGGCCATTGAAAAGCACGGCCCGTAAAGGGCAACTTTAAAAAATTTTTTAAGAGGGGAAACGCATCGGGAAGGCAGAAGTTTTTATTCATTTTTTAAGATGATCCGATGATATGTGCCCTAAGGTTTTTTTTCTATGAAGCAATTTTCATGCAAAGGGGGAAAGGTTGAAATTTATTTTATAGAATAATACAGGGTGAGGCACCGATAGGTGGGGTTGTCCTTTTCGGGGCAATACCTCCACACTGAACAGCTTTAAAACAGAGGATATATGGGGGAAGTGAAATATATTAATTTAATTTAAACCCCGAAAACTTGTTTCCCCCCACACAGGAAAAAGCTTCATATGTGAAAGTACAGCTTTAACTTCTTGAATACAAAAGCAATTTTTGCACATTTAATGAAATTCCCAAAATTTGGATGTTTTTAATTAATTTAAATAAATTAAAAGTTATTTTTTTTACTTTTTGGATTATTATTTTCGCTATATTTTTTTGGGATACTTTAAACCAAAGTAGAAAAAAAATCTTTGGGGTTCCTGTACTTTTCACGGGGAACTTTTCCCAATGTTACCCCTTTCTGAAAAAAAAGCCCCCCCAAAAATAGCAGGGTTAGGAAATTTTCAAAAGACTACTGTAGTGTACACAAACTGATCAGCGGGGCCTGGAAGGAACAGAAGATCTATGGAGAGAACCTTCAGCGGCCTTGCTAGAACAGAGGTCAGTACAAAGAGCAAGTGGACAATCCCTTTAATCATGTTTTGCAATTTTAAAATTTTTAAAATTTTTCCCAGATGATAAAAAGGGCCCTGTAAAGAAATCAACAAAATAGAGGATAAGTTTTATTAAAAAAGGGGAAAACGGGAAAAATTTGGGGGCCCTTTGGACAAGATTGGGCAGATGAGGTTTAACACAGTTTAAATTTGCAAGGAAATTTGCAAAAAGGAAAAAGGGAAAAATGCATTAAAATGTTTAACATTTTAAAATTTAAAAAATTTCTGGAAAAAAAGTGACTGAAGAAGGACGGGGAATCCTGGTGGACAGAAAACCCTTAATTGTAGCAGCCAGTGTCAGGCAGCAGCTCCCAAAGGGGAAAAATTTGGAAATCATGGGGTGTATTAAAAGGGGGCCATAGATGCACATGATGAGAACATTATTCTCCCTTTAATACAAGTCATTTGGTTTGCCCCAACAGGGAAATATTTTTACATTTTTTGGGGCACCCGTGCCCCGGAAAAGACATTTAGAGCTTAAAACGGGTTTAAAAAAGGGGCGGGAAACCCAAAATAAAAAAAGGACGTGGGGACTGCATAACCCAAAAAAATTAAAAAGAAAGGGTATTTATTTTTAAAGAGAAAAGAGGGGGCTTCGGGTTGAAAATAATAAATTTTTTTTAAAATAAATTAAAGGTCAATAAAGAGTCTCTCTCAAGTTTTAAAATTCATACCCAGTACTTTTTTAAAAAAAGGGGGGCATCCTTTTATGTTTTGAGGAAAAAAGTTTCTTCTACATAAATCATAGGAAGGGTTTTCCCTTTAAACTGTTAGAGAAAGTGAGACGGGGAACTCCCTGCCAGGGGAAAAATTGTCATGGTGAAATTCAAAAACTAGTTCAAAATTTTTTGGGATGCATTTCGGGAGCGTAAAAATATAACAAGTTTAAAAACAAAGGATTCTGGGGGTAGGGGTTGTTGATAAAAGGGGAAAAAATTCCCGGATTCCCCAGAGGGAAAGGGGGAAGGAATTTTTTCCCAAAAAAGATACAACTGGTTTAAAACCCTCAGGGGGGGCTTTTGCCTTTTCCCCCTGAATCAATTTTTTAGGCACAACACCCTAAATTTTGATGGCCCATCTTGTCTTTTTTCACCCTTAACAAACTTTGTAAACTTTTTAAAAATTTTTCTTTTTAAAAACCACGGGTAAAAATAAAAACCCCAAAAGAAAATGGTGGAATTTGTTTTAAAATTCCACCAAACTTTTACAAAATCTAAAGATTTTTTAACATTAATGGCGCTACATGTATGCTAAAATATAAAACATGAAAAAAAGACACAAAACAAAAAACAAAAAAGCCTTGAATACAGGCTATTGTTGGTTGGAAGCTTGGGATGAAAAAATGGAACTAGCTGATCAGCACATTGTGAAATATGAAGATGATTGTATACAGTGTTACAATTGAAGAAATGAAAACACACAAGCATTAATCAGAATAAAGGAAATGATAACATCCTGCTATGCATGTAGCAGGTATTGTTCATTACACTGTAACCAAACAAAAAACTGAGAAAATTATCATTCTTGTTCTCTAAATTACAAACAGTTTAAGCCACCGCTAATTTGGAAACTCGATTCACTGTATAAAAAAATGAAAATTATTAATAAGCTCTTACAACAAAACAGTAAGATTAGAAACACAAATACAATTATGAGGCGGCAGGAAAGGAGCAGCAATGTTTAATTAACAGATGATGGTTTACCGTCTGCATATAATGAAATAAGCAAAACTAGACAAAACAGTTCAAAAATAGAGATACAGTAATGAGAAAATGCAAAACAGTAAGCTGAAGAGCATACAACATATGACAAGATGGTGACTGCTTCACTACAAATAGGCAGGAGGGTGGTGCACAGACTGATTGAACCACTGGAACGTACGAAAATCACTTACGGAAGTGGCAGGATTGGTCTAGTGCAATATGGAATTTCGTCAGAATCTCATTGATTTCATTCGGATTGGTTTGAATTGCATTTTGGCAAAACTCCCCCAAGAAATTACCTTAGCTACCACACGCTGATTCTCTTTTAAGGCTGCAAGTCCTGAAGCAACTTATTTGTGAATACAAGAGTTCAAAGAAGGTTGTTATCCGAATATAACATTGTATCATATAACACTATAAACAGCATTAATATTGGAACGATAAACGATAAACCACCACATACCTTCAGTGTTTCATTTCTATTTCTGACCTCTTATAATTCATCTACATCTATGGGATGAAGTCCAGATAGTTCTATAACAGCTCTTTTCTATAAGCCCCACAGTACCCTGCAATTACAATCTAGGACTTTTCTGCACACCACCACACCTAAACCTTTACTAGCCACCTGTTCAGACAGACCCTAGCCCGTGCCCACTTACACCATCAATTCTCAGCTTATGCAAGTACGTGCTCAATAAGTTTGTAACATGGTAAAAAACATTCTTTCCTCACCCTAAAAAATAAGTATATACCTGCCTAAACGGAGGGGGCCTACCTTTTATATACCTGCCTTCATGGGGCCCTAATACACTACTTGCCATAGACTGAGAGGAAGGACAATAAATACCTTGCCATATTGAGGGGACATATAAATGCCTGCCTTGCAGAGAGGGAACCACATATAGCAAACCTATCTGAAGGACCAAAACACCTACCACTAACGAGGGGACCTTTAAGCATTCCATATCAGATGGGTGACAATATATTACAGCGTACATTTTATAGAGAGATAATTTTAGGGATATAATATATTTTTAAATAAACTTTAAATGAACAAACATATTTACATAATTAAATATTATACAGTTTGATCAATATAATGAATTACTATTGATTATTGTACTGGTGGAATTGAGAACATATTGGAGACATTTTTATTTCCATAACAGCAAATCAAACTAGACTTAGACTCCTCAGGCTCAGACCACATTTGAAATAGGGTCTTACTGCGTCGGAGCAGTAAATGCCCCTAATTTTGGACGAACCACAATCATAGATGCGATGTCCTAATAGTGTTGAGCGATTGCGTTGGCTATCCAGATCGATCGT
This sequence comes from Phyllomedusa bahiana, assembly GCA_025379985.1. Lineage (NCBI taxonomy): Eukaryota > Metazoa > Chordata > Amphibia > Anura > Hylidae > Phyllomedusa > Phyllomedusa bahiana. Next base: position 39,517 of record JAODAL010035054.1, on the reverse strand, counting down.
ATTCGAATAGATGCGGGCCGCTATCGATAAGGTTTTTTTCGCTAGTGTACATCGATATATGAGCTATTACCATACAGTCTATGGGAGAGCAAACACCAACCTTCATTAATACACCCCAACCAGCTGGAGAAGCTGAAATACAACAACCACAAACAGATCAAATGGTATAGCGTGTCCAACATCTTACGGCAACACACTTCAGGTTTATAAAAGTCACAGAAAAAAAGTCACCGACCATTCACAATCCCTGTCTCTTGTACCACAGCCTAAACCCCTTAAACATGCATCACACACAAAATAAAAAGAGCCAGAAGGCTTATTATGGTGAACCATCAAGTTAACTTGAACTGGACATTGAATATCCCTAGTCCTGAACGCGAGCATTAGCCCCAAACCAGCATGACCCCCCATATTTAAAACGTGCCGCAAAAAGTGAGTCTTTCAACCACTCATGTTACTAGGTTGAACTGGACACTAACTATAACAGTCCCTGTACCGCAGAATGACCATATAAACACCCTGTCTGACCCCCAGTTAAAAGTGCCGGACACAAGGATCTCTTCAACCACAAAATTTAGTTGAACAGGACATTTGACTAGAACTTCTCCTGTGCCACATCATGAGACCCAGGGCCAGGAGTTAAAGTGGGTGCGGAGAGAGCCATAGCATGGCGTCCTCATCTAATAACCACTCAGGTTAAAATGCCCAGATGACGCAGCAACAAAAACTGTCGTGCTGCGAAAGCAGACAGTGCGATGAAGCGGAAGTGATGAGAACTCCACCTTCCACAAACAATCAAGACAAAGACTGGATAGCGCATTGCGCCCCCTCCCGTATGAGTGCGGACCAAATTAAAGCTTCTCTTGGAAATAACTGGATTTAATGCTCCTGTTACAACCCAGGTGCCCTTCTTGCTTGGCCTTTCTTTATCTCATTTTACTCAAGCGATGGCTTATTTGTACAGCTAATTTGAGTACAAAGCAAGTTTTTTTAGTATCTTTAAAACAATAAAACAACACATTTTTAAAAAATCGTGATGGAATCCCACCATGTCCCTTGAGTTTCATCTTTTTTAATTGTATTAACACAGGTTGTTCCTCAATAAAGGGACTTGATAGCTAATATAGAAAGATCTTCAAAAACAATTCATATTTTGGCAATATGTGAGTCCATTAAACAGTGTCCTACACTATTCCATTTCTAACAGCAACACCAACACCCTCGAGCCACTCTTGACAATTGGAGTAAGAACAAATGTCTGTTAGATAACAACATTTTTTAGAATAGGACCTGTAGTATAGCAAGCATGTCACAGCAAAATGCCACCAAAAATTTCAAAACATGACCATGAGCCATTTTAGACAAATAAGTGAAGAACTAATTTTGATTATAAACAAACATTTTAGAATCGCGACTGTAGTATTTGCTAGCATTTCAAAGCAAAATGCCCCCAAAAATTCAAGCATGACCATGAGCCAGTTTGGTCAAATTGCTGAAAGAACACAAGACTGTAGCGAACCAACATTTTTTTAAATAGGCACCTGTAGTATTCAGCATTCAAAGCAGCATTACCGAAAAAATTATAAAAATGACTTTCCTCAGATACACTGATTAAAAATTGTGAGGAGAAATGGACCACTTAGAGAAGCCACATATCTGATTCCAAAGGACCAGGATTATTGGCTTAATTCTTCACAGCTACAAATGACCCAAAAAATATAAAGTATGACTTCTCACACCACTGTTAAAAAATTGTGAGTGAGAAATGCCACTAGAAAGTCACATTTCTGTTCCAAAGACCATGATTCATAGCTAGTCACCACACAGCTACATGACCCCAAAAAATTATACAATAGACTTTCTCCAACCACTAGTTAAAAATTGTGAGGGAGAAATTGGCACAATTATAAGCCACATTTATGTTCCAAAGGACAATATTATAGCTGTATCTCACAGACAACATGACCACAATAACCAGTGACAATGCAAAAACATCTTAAGATAAAGTGAGTAAATTGAATACGGGTGCATTGTCCCATAGAAACCGTGCAGTCTTTTTACAGTCTCCTACATACAGCAAGCACAAAAGAGAATAAAAGAGGAAAAGATAATAAAAATTGCAGTAATGAAAAATGATCATTAAAAAAAAAGTTTCAAAAGAGGTACCATTTAGCCTGTATTGAAAAGGAAAGTGAAGTAAAGACCGACAACTAATCGGATAGACCTCAGTCAGTGCTCACTAGGGCACAACAATCATCAAAATCCACAGCCTATTCATCTTGATGAAAGTACAAAACGATCCACATATAACTGTGGAAAGCCGGATTGCGTTTGTCTAGTAAATGACCCTCCAGCTGTGCGAAGGTCCGCACAATCAGATATGACGCATGGCTGCTGGCCAGGACAACACCTCATATGAGCGTGACGAGCCCGCTACGGGCACCATAGGTCCTTCTTGGATACCACAGAAGTCTACTTACGGGTCCAGGAGCACATGCAAAAACAACGTGTATGAACACGCAGGATAGTCGTGCACCATGATCTTAAGCAGATCTCTGTGTGTTGGATGTGTGCCCAGCATTTCATAGCGTTGGTGAGGTGGTAAACAAAGATATGCCAGAAGGTCACCCATACTAGGCTTCCTTTATATCTTTCTAATTTCTTATTTTTTCCCGCCACCTCTTGCCTCTGCTAGCCGCGAACGCCATACTTGGCACACACTACTGCTAGTCAAGTCTGATGTCATGTTTCACCGTACATTTGGGGAACGTGAAGCAGAACGCAACAGATGTCATCAGTTGATACATCCGCAAGGTCTCCATTTCTGCATTTTACTTCACTATTATTTGGGTGACGGTGGAAAGAAAGTGCAGATTTTTGTTTGAATCGAAGATCCAGGAGATGTGCCACCCACATAAAGACTTGTTTGTTCATATTTGAAGGCCTAAATGCGAGGCACATGATGAGAGCAAATGCGAGCATCTCAAGCACCGACATGTGAGAGATGGATCCATGATTAATTCCCAACCTCAGGTTCGAGGGCACTAGTCAAACTGATCTCTTCCACATCTTCCAATCCTCCGCCTCACAAACGCGCCAACTCTTTCCAAGGCAGACGAACGGTAACATCGGTGTTCATAGGAATACCATCCTCCATCCTCCTCCTCCTCCCCTCCGCAGCCTCCGGCACAGCTTCAAACACAAGCTTCAACACAGCCCATGACTTGCCCACGAGATAACAACCCTCAGAGCTGATGCGCCACTCAATTGCACTAACTCTGGAACCCCGAACCACTGCCTAATGGAAGACCGAAGAAATTTTGAAACTGTCGGATTCATGTGGATTTGGACGAGAGAAAGGCTCCAGTGATCCAGCATCTTTGTACCGTCTCCCCTCCTACCGACGCAAAGGCTGGACCTTGTTGTTTCCAGAGTGTCCAAACGATCGTTATCCAAGAACTAAGACACACCCACAATGCTCATGCTACAAGGGCATTGTCCGACACTGACCATTATTGGTAGGCTTACTACTCAAAACTGACAAGATGGTGCAGAGCTCTTTTTCACCTGCCTCCACTCCAAACTCTCGGTGGTTCAACAACACCCCGAGGTTTCACCGCGCTTGGCACAGCCCTGTTGTCACTTTCGTACTGCGCGTAAAGCAATGAGCTGCGCCAAAACAATCGCTGGAGCATGTGGATGAAGGAATCCAGCGTGTTTCCACGTCAACAATGTGATACGGTTGACGGGGAAGCCGAGCAGACCATGCAAAAAACGCAGCCAGGCGACGAAAAGCAGGGATTCGAACAGGCGGAAGTGCGACAACAGACCTTGAATCCTTCTTTTCACAGGAAGTCCAACCCCGGTAGCTCTTTAGGAATATCTGGACGACAAGGTTCATAGACATGAGCCAGGCAAGGATATGATGCTCCGGCCTACCGACCTTAAGGGCGCCAGCAGATTTCGCCCGATTATCGCACACCACCAATGCCTATGCACAAGGTCACCCATTAGTCACCCACCAGCGCTCAGTCTCGTATGCATAAGCGTCCAACAAGCTCCTACCCGTCTGTGTATTGAACGGACCTCCCAAGGCAGATTAATTACTTCAACACAGAGGCCTTGGTGTCTCTGGCACAAGATGACCACCAAGGACCATTGGGGGAAAGAGCCCGACCATCCCTAAGCGTATTGGAAGAGCGTAGCGCCGAGCCTGAGAGCCTCCAAGGAACACCCCCAGATACATACCACCTCGGCCCGCTCACCCAGTGAGCTGTCACAGCGAGATTAAGCTAGACCTTGGCCGTGCTTACTGAGTCCATTTGTCCGGTGGTGAAATGGACTTTTTCCCGGACACAGATGACAGACAACTCGCTTGAAAATATAAGATGACAACGTGGCTGCTTAGCGGCAGGGATGACTTTTCTTGGCAAAGAAATGCCGCTCCACTACTGCATCTGCGTATAGGTGGACAGGCACGAGGGCCAATGACGGGCGAACCCAACCCTGTGTCCACCCAGACGGAAAGAGCAACATTTCGCAAGAGCCAAAAGCCTGGCAATCGCAAGACATTCAGGCATTTGGCTTTAGGCGATGGTTTGACGTTAAATAAAGAGATTTCTTCTGCTCCCAAACCTGGAAGACAGAAGCTGGCTGCTAGACTGGCCGCTGTGCCGCGAGCAGGTCGTCACACTTGCGGAAGGAGAAGGGGTAGATGGGATCTCCTACTAGGTGTGCTGCGGTGGTACTCGAAAAGCGACGGTGGAGGCGCTGAAGCGGAGGCTGATACCCGATCATGACTCTGAGAGACATGGGCACACTGAGAACGCATTGTGGTGGCGGAGGAGGATGAGTCGGAGAACACACAGGGTGTGACAATGGTTGAGCAGCCCGGCGTCGGTCCTGGCCTTATTTTTGCAGCCAAGTGTTCCCGATTCCATTCAATCTAGCATTCAGCATGCATGTGACATAGACATGGTTTGGTGGTAGTTAACCACTTAAGGTTCTTCGCCTCTACTTAAAACTTTTACGGGGGGGCAAAGCTCGGCAATATGACATCGCGGGGTGAATCAGAGGCTTGAACAAAGAAGGCCCAGGCATGAGAGGTCCTGGACCTTTTTGACGGAGATAAGCGAAGAGCGGGGTTTGCGCTGACCGTGGACTGGCGGAATCATATCCAGACGGCCTTCTGCGACCGCCCTCGTCCCTTTTTGAGGCGGACCCAGAGACTCTAAACCCCCTCATCTTCCTCCACGTCCAGTGAATGAAAGCGCTTCGCAAGCAAATTCTGCTGAAAAGACCACCATGATCCGCAATAGGTCTTCATCATCATCAACAACACAGGTGACTTTGGTCGTAGCCTGACTTTCAGCAATCCTGAAGCTGCGGCTCCAAGCAAGGGCACTGCGCAATGCGTAGCCGACCCTGCCCGGGAACTTTTATGCCGATGACCGGTTCATTCAACCCCTCTGAATGGCATCATTAACTGGGGCGTCAGAAGCAGACAAAATCAACCTCTTGATCTTTTAACATGCTCTTCTGACTCCAACCAGCATTAATGTCCATCAAAGAGTCCGCAGACAATGGATTAACCAACCGTGTTGGGTATACAAGATTATTAAATTTGGCTGCTTCATGTTGAGCGGATGCCTGATAATGCTGATGCGCACGACATTTGTGGCCGTGACTGCACGATGGACGAGAGGTAAGAACTGCTAAATGCAGGTTGCATATAACCACTGAAGGACAGATTGGCGACGATGATTCGTTACATAGATTCAAGGGCCCTGACCCAGCGATGACAGGCCTGACGTCCTGTAATTGAACGAACCACTGGCCAGCGTGTTGTCTCCCAGCACTGGAAGGACAGCACCTTCTCTCAGTCACCATCGTACCTCTACCTCCATCATGCTACCAACCCTTACTTTGTCTACGCTTACCACCAGCATATTCGCCCATTGTACATGAAATATAAAAATTAGAGAATGTATGGAATGTTTTGGAAAGTCATCTTATTAAAAGACCGGCGAAAACTTACAGCTATCTCAAACCTCTAATCAAACAAAATTGCTGGATTCAAAATTTAACTGCAAGTGTCTATCACAAATCTGGACTGATGGGCAAAAGTCCAAAAAACACGTATCTGTTAAGAGTTAGGTATAATAAACGGTATTTTTTGCACCTTTCAATTCAACCATTTGGTGATATAGAATTGCTGTTATAAAAGATAATTTACGTGGATGCTAGCGTCCAATGAACAATGCTGGATGTGCGAAAAAGTCAAAAAACAACGTAACTGTTATGTTTTTCTTTATGATACACGGCATTTTTTTGCACCTTTCAATTCACCTGTGGTGAATATAGAATTGTGCTGTTTGAAAGATTTTACTGGATCCTGCTCAATAACAATGCTGGTGTGACAAAAGTCAAACAAACACGATAAACTAGTTATGTTTTCCGTCATGAACACGTATGTTTGCACCTTTCAATTCACCCTGTGCTGACTATAGAATGCATGTTTATAAGATATACGTGGAAGCTAGCTCATCAATGAACAATGCTTGGTGTCAAAAGTCAAAAAACAACTTAACTGTAATGTTTTCGTATGATACACGGTAATTTTTTGCACCTTTTCAATTCACCCATTGGTTGAATAAGAATTGCTGTTTTTAAGATTTACGTGGCATGCTCAGACGTCAATGAACAAACCTGGTGTGCACAAAGTCAAAAAAAACACGTAACTGTTATGTTATCCGTATTATACACGTATTTTTTGCACCTTCATCAATCACTCATGTGGTGAATATAGAATTGCAGTCTTTTAAGATTACGTGGAGCTGCGTCAATGAACATATGCGGGGTGTGGCAAAAGTCCAAAAACACGTAAACTGTATATGTTTTGGTAAATAAAACGGTAATTTTTGCACCTTTCAATTCTCACCTGTGGTGAATATAAATTGCTGTTATAAAATAGTTTACGAGGATGCTGCGTCAATGAACAATGCTGGGTGCGCAAAAGTCAAAAAACACGAAACTGTTATGTTTTCGTATGATACACGAATTTTTGGGCAACAAACAACCTGTGCTGATACAAGAATGCTGGAAATGTAAATTTAACAGCAATGTGGATAATCAACAGTCCCACAGGTGTAATGGGTAAAATTAAAAAGAACACATATCTGAAATGTATACTGATAATAAAAGTGAGTTTAGCACTAACAAAGAGACCTGCAGTTTACTAGAAATGATGATTATCCACTATAACTTCCCACCGCCGAGAAATTTACAGCGGTAGAAGCTGCCTTTAAAATTCTCTAGCTAACTACTAAAATCTTTCAAAACTCTAATCCTAACTAAATTGGAAGGACACAGCAAAATAGTATAGGTGTTCTCTGTGCAGAAATAGACTAATTTCGCTGACTGTATTGGCACAGCAAGATCGCAGGTCCTAACCCTATGAACGCTGAGATACACAGAGGCTTGAACAGGAAACGCAGTTCTAGTAAAACGAGGTCATGTTATTTTTTCCAGCCAATCGCAACCATACACATCCCAGTCATGACGACCGCCACACACAAACCTCACCCTGCTCTATTCTGTAATCTGGATTTGCTGGCCGCCAAAATTACAGGAAGCGCCGAAAAAGGCGCGATCTTAATAGATGATGCTCAGATTTTAACCTTAATTATCGCATGATCTGGAAATTTCGATCACCATAAAAACCTTGCCGATTTCAACTTTGTCGCTAAAAATCGCTCAACACTCGTGTCTAATAATACGAGTGTGGTGCAACACACCCCCATAATGCCATAATGCCCCCAGAACGCCCCCTCATGTTAGGCGCATTAGAAAGTGTCGAGTCTTACGAACAATGTGCCTAACACATTCATTAGGCGCATTAGACATTGTAGCCGGCTCAGTTAGGTGCATTGTACACCAGAAAAAGGTTGAAAAACTCTTTCATACATGTCGCCCTAAGTCCTAATTCTGGCAGCAACAGGACATTGTGTGAACCTCTGCATTCTGATGCTGCATGGTGCCAAAAAAACAGTTTCTTTGAGCCTGTAGCTAAAGAGCAACCAGGAAGTCAGGATGGTAAGTACTATGTTCTCTATTCACTATGAAAAATAATCTCTGGATGCAGGGTAGGGGATATTCATTAAAAATGCTCATATTGGGCCTTGTGATGATTCTTTTAGTCTCTGGTACATACAGATTTAATGTAATTGTAGATTTTACAGTGACATCTCTCATTTTTTCAAATTCACTGATCATTACAATGAAATGTCATGACAACGACAACATCTTCCCTACACAAGGCTTTGATGGAAAGCTTCACGATTATCTCTTCATTCAAGTAGATTGCAGCTTCATGCCGGCTCATATTCAATAGACAATATTATGTTGAATGGTTGTTGAATGCATAATAAATGTATAATCCTTTATTGAGGTAGCGATGTGTGTCTTATTATTCTAATACATTCAAGTTTCAAAATCTAACGTCTCTTATTTTCTAGTCTGTATTATCACTTTATTGTGGTCCATAATATCATTATTGTCGATAAGTGGCTGATAAGAGATATGTGAATTATTTCTCATAATAAGCATAATTGAATACTGTATAATCATGGGTCTGTGCGTGATACACCCACATGCAACTTTGTTATAGTGCTGAATATACTGCATCGATCACTTAAATATACCATGCAAATCTTGACCGAGGAAGGGACATAGGTGATATATATTTTCTGTCAGTGGAGAAGATTCATTTTAACTGGATTTTTATCACAGTGCTGGATAATCTTCTCCACTCACAGTTCTTGACGTTACTTGGAACGGAATTCCGTGCTTGCGTTCATTTTGGGATGAGCTGGCTTTCTTCTACATGTCTGACATATGTTTTCTCCATTAGTATTCAATATATTTACACAGATAAAGACCTCAATTTAGGCACTCAGTAGGTTTCCAGCACATACAGTATGAAATCTGCCCCTTCTTGTAGTCGAAAATATACCATTGAAAATATTTATGTCGCTTGAGACATGGACCCTTGGTACCTGAGGGACCTGCTTATAATTTATGATCTCCAATTTTAGGGAAAACCTGAATGTAACAGACAGAAGGAATGGATATTTACGTGTCAGCTTCCATAGAGGTAAATGGCACCAGATTTGCCTGCAGCTATTGGATCCACCCCCCGCTGAAAAAACTTTCCATTAGGCCAGGGGGGATTTGTAAGCCAATGGGAAAGTCAGAGGACATAGATGTCATGAATGGGGATGAGCGATTATAATCGACAAAGTTGAAATCGGCACAATTTGTAGGCTGATCGGAAATTTCCGATCACGCGATATTTTAGCTGACAATCTGCAGATAATCTATTACTATCGTGCCATTTTCGGTGCTTCCTGTCATTTTGGCGGCCAGCAAATCAGCTTAGAGTATAGAGCAGGGTGAGCTGGTTGTACGACGTCATGACTGTGATGTGTATGGTAGTCATTGGCTGGAAAAATCACATGACCTCGTTTTGCATAGAACAGCGTTTCCTGATCAGTATCAGTGTTTCAGTGTCTCTCACTAGAGAAAGACGTGTGCTAGATCTCTCTCAATACAGATCAGATACACAGTTCTTCTTTTTATTCATACAGACAACTATGCTTTTAGCTGTGAACATTAGAATATAGGTAGATTAGAGAATTTCAGTTCTTAGTTAGTTAGACAAAGACTTTTAAAGAAGCATCTGTACAGCCGCGGGCGGGGGGCGGGGTGAACGGACAGACAGACAGGCTGGCTGGCTTGGAAAGGAGGGTGTATATACTTTGCACCTTCATTGAAATGGCATTTATTTTACCACTTTTTGGCCAGCACACCTCGCACCGGAGGTGAAATTGTACCTTTTACTTTGTGCCTTCCAGTTTTTTTCAAAGAGCCACCTTGTACTTAAATTAGGATACAGCAATTTTCTAGTAACTGCTGGTGTATTTCATTGGTGCAAAAACCACCTTTTCTTATCCGTATAACTTTTAAATAGCTGTATTTCACTTTGATGCAGCCCAGTATTGTTCAAAGAGCCACCTTTTACTGAAATTTGGATACAGAAATTTTCTAGGAACTGTTGGTGTATTTAATTAGTGCAAAAACCACCTTTTCTTATCCGTATAACTTTTAAATAGCTGTATTGCACTTTGGTGCAGCCCAGTTTTGATCAAGGAGCCACCTTGTACTTAAATTTGGATACAGAAATTTTCTAGCAACTGTTCTCGTGTGTCAATGCTGCAAAAAACTCAATTTCTCATCCGTGTAACTTTTGAATAGTTTTGCGCTCGGTGAATCACAGTTTGGCGCAGATAGCACACTTGTATGATGGTGTGCCACTGGTAGTGGTGTGCGTGTGTATATATATATGCCGGAACCCTGCCAGTGGCACCCAGGTTCACATTGTGTTTTTCAGAAAAGTTTTTTTGTGCGAATATACGTTGTTTTGGATATATTGCTTTTTAATTAAATAGGGAGGAATGGGACCCCCCATTTTTGGTTTCTTGACTCCCCCACTTCAAGGCTGTTATATCTTTCAGCATCCTTGCAAGGTTGGGTGTTTTTTTATTTTTTTCCTGGGGTAATTTGGGGTAGGTTACCCTATAGAATCGAATTTGGGTCTATCGAAGGTAAAAGATAGGGGACCACCCCGCCTTAGATCACGTTGTAAAACCGTGGGTGGGTAAACATTTTGTGATCAAAAACATGTGAAAAAAGAATCTCAAAAATTCTCTTCTGTTTGATAGATAGCATAAATGCTTCTTTGGAGGTTTCCATGTATTTTTACCATTTTAGCGTGGGTTCCCTGGGGTGGTGTGCGTAAATTATATATATATATATATATATATATATATAATTATATTATATATTAAAATATATATTAAAAATATATATATATATATATATATTTTATATATTTTAAAATTATATATATATTATATATAAAAATTTTATTTGCCGCAACCCCACAGTGGCATCCCGGTTTACTTGTGTTTTTCAGAAATGTTTTTTTGTGCAGAAACTGTACGTTATATTTGGCATATATTGCTTTTAAACTATATAGGGAGGAAGGGAACACCTCCATTTTGGTTTCCTGCACTCTGCCCACCTTCAAGGCTGTTATATCAGTGCAGCATGCTTGCAAGGTTTGGTGTTTTTTTATTTTTTCTCCTGGATAATGGAAGGTCGGTTGACCCTATGAGAAGTCTGAATTTGGCTCTATTGAGAGGTAAAGATAGGTGGACCACCCGCCTTGAGATCACGTTGTAAGCCGTGGGTGGCTTAGACATTTTTTGATCAAAAACATGTGAACTAAGAATCTCAAAGTTTTTTTCATGTATGATAGATAGCATAAATGCTTCTTTGGAGGTTTCCATATGTTGTATAGCACTTGTATGATAGTTTGTTGAAAACTATCAATTCCTATTCCTACTGGGCAGTTGTAAATACCTGGGACTGAAGGAAGGACACTGTTGATTTTGTCTTACGGTTCCTCAAACAGACTGCATTTCACAGGTATTCGATAGAAACAATTCTGTTTCTAATCCTAGTTGGTTATAGGAAATTAGAGGGATTTAAGAATAGCTGTGATTTGCCGTCTTTTAATAAGAGACTGTCAAAAACTCTTAAATACCTTTTTCAATTTTTATCTTTCTGAACATGGAGCGAAATGCAGGTGTGAAGCGAGGAAAGAGGGGTGTAGGACATGGATGTAGAGATGAGAGAGAAGGTGCTCTTTCCAGTGCTGGTGACAACACGCAAGCCAGCGGATCATTGGTTGCAGGACCGTCAGGCTTGTCATCGCTGGGTCAGGGCCCTCTGAATCTCAGTAATGACAACGTTGCCAATCTGTTTTTGAGTGGTTAATGCAACCTGCATCCAGCAGTCTTACCTCCTCGTCCTTCCAGTCACGGCCACAAATGTCGTCATCATCATCGTCAGCATCCATCCAACATGAAGTGAAGGCAGCTCAAATGTCAATTAGTGTACCCACCACTGTGGATAATCCATTTTCTGAAGACCTCTTTGATGACAAAATGCGGTTGGGGTCAGAAAGCATTTCAAAAGATCAAGAGGCCAAAGAGGAGGATTTTGTCTGCTTTGACGCCCAATCGCTGATGCCATCAGAGGAGGAGAAAGAAGCCGGTCAATCGGCAAAAATCGTCTTGCAGTCCCTGTTGCTTGTAGCCTGCAGCTCCTGGATGCAGAATGTCAGGACGACTGAGTCACCTGTGTTGATGATGATGATGATGATGACATTGCAGATCCAACATGGTCTTTTCAGCAGAATTTGCTTGTGAGCGCTTCATCACTGGACGAGGAGGAAGACGATGGGGTAGTGTCAGTATGGCTCTCGCCTAAAAAAGGAGAGGGCGGTCGCACAAGTCCGCTGAGATTATTCCGCCAGCCACGATCAGCGGAAACACCGCTCCACGCTTATCACCGTCGAAAAGGTCCAGAACCTCTCAAGCCTGGGCCTTTTTCGAGCAAGCCTCTGACTTACCCAGCGAAGTCATATGCCGCCTTTGCCTTAAAAGCATCAGTAGAGTGAAGAATCTTAGGTGTTTAACCACCACCAACATGTCTAGTCACATGCAGCGAATGCATGAGTTGAAATGGAGGGAACACTTGGCCAAAAAAGGCCACTCTGATCCCGGGCTTCAAACCACTGTCACACCCTCTGTCTCTGCCTTCTCCTCCTCCGCCAAGCGTTCCTCAGCTGCCCATGTCTCTCAGAGTCATGATCAAGGATCAGCCTCCGCTTCAGCTTCCACCGTCAGCCGAGTACCACCAGCACCACCAGAGACCCATCCTACCCCTTTTCCTTCCACTAGTTTGACCTGCACGCCGTACAGCGGCCAGTCTAACAGCCAGCCTTCTGTCTACCAGGTTTGGGAGCAATAGAAACACTTTAACCCAAACCATCCCAAATCCAAAAGCCTGAATGTCGGCATTGCCAGGCTTTTGGCTTTGGAAATGTTGCCTTTCCGTCTGATGGACACAGATGGTTTCCGCCACATCATGGCTCTTACCTGCCCCCAATACCAAATGCCGAGCAGGCATTCTTTTCCAGAAAAGCCGTCCCTGCCCTGGCCAGCCACGTGCATTTAAAATCTCAAGCACGTTGTCTGCATCTGTGTCTGGCAAAGTCCATCTGACCACCGACACATGGACTAGTAAGCACGGCCAAGGCCGCTATATCTCTGTGACAGCTATATGTGAGCTGGGTGGATGTCTCTGGTGGTAACGGTAGCTCTCCGGCTCGGCGCACGCTCTTCAAAACCGCAGGTATTGTGCAGGGTTCTTTCCCCCAAGGTGGGGGAACTAAAATGGTGGTTCAAATACTACTTTCCTCCGGCACTTTTTAATCTGTGGGTTATGCAGGTTTGAGGGTCATGCTGCGGTCCAGGACAGGAATAGTCAATGTCCAGTTCAAGTAAGATGATGGTTCAAATCATACTGCCTTCTGGCACTTTTTAATTTGTGGGTGATGCAGGTTTAAGGGTCATGCTGTGGTACAAGACAGGGATAGTCAATGTCCAGTTCAACTAAAATGGTGGTTGAAAGACTCCTTTTTCCGGCACTTTTTAATCTGTGGGTCATGCAGGTTTGAGGGTTATGCTGCGGTCCAAGACAGGCATAGTCAATGTCCAGTTCAACTAAACTATGGTGGTTGCACAAGGACTCCTTTTTTCAGGACACTAGTTTTAATATGGTGGGTCATGTAAAGGTTTTGAGGGCTCATTCTGTGGCTCCAGCGACAGGTATAGGTCAATGTTCTGTATCGAACTAAAATATGGTGGTTCAAATACTACTTTCTTCTGGCACTTTTTAATTCTGTGGGGTCATGAGGTTTGAGGGATCATGACTGCAGGTCCAAGACAGGCATAGTCAATGCTGTTCATAAAACAAAATAATGGTGGTAGATAGATACTCTTTTTTAACATGGCACTTTTTAATCTGTGGGTCAGACGGTTTGATGGTCATTCTGCGTCCCAGGCCAGGTATATTCAATGTACAGTTCAACTTAAATGGGTGGTCAAACAGAATCTTTTTACGGCACTTTTTAATCTGTGGTCAAGCGGGTTTGAGGGTAATGCTGCGAGACCAGGGACAGAGGATAGTAAATGTCCAGTGTCAAGTATAAATGAATGACTTTCAAATAATACTGCCTTCTGGAACTTTTTTAAATTTTGTGGTGTCATGCAGGGTTTAAAGGTCACTGCTGTGGTACAAGACAGGATAGTGAATGGTTGTTACTTTTTTTCTTGTGACTTTTATACACCTTAATTGTCTTGCCTAAGATGTATGAAAGTATCCAGTTTACTGTTGGAAGTTGTTAAATTCCAGCTTCTCCAGCCCTGGTTCGGGTGTAAGAAAGAAGGTGGTGTTCCTCTCCATAGACATTAATGTCATCGGCGATTATCTGTTATCGACTTCAGATATCAATCATGATTAATTTGCCGATATCGATATCGAATCTAATAAACCGATAGTTGACACTATCACCTCTTCCAGACTCTAGTAATGGGAAAACTATTATTCGTTCAACTTTAGGTCATAGTTGCCAACTTTTTAAAATTGTTCTTCAGGGAGATTCACACGGCGCAACATTTTTTTACAAGCTGCGCCCTTTTAAAAGACCACACCCCACTTTTTGCAGACAACACTTCTTTTTTACAGTTCCCTCCTCACAGCCATTAAATATAATTGTCACTTAAAGGGGTTGTCTCACTACAAGGATTGCTTTTTATGTTAAAGATCTTGCAAAAAACCATAGTCCTGTGATATGTGTCACATAACACGTGCCTAACCTACTTCCTAGCACTATCCCCTTCTCTTGTATTTGCTGTATCAGCCCTCAGGTCGCTATTGACTACAACCTGCCTTGATCTACTCCTGATAGGCTGCAAGCATGGGGGAGTGCGTGTGAGTAATGGCTTGGGGTGCCATAGCTTCAGACTGGCTTTCTACTGCAGTCTTGTAGTAAGCAGTATACACCGCCCCTGATATTCAGAAATTAAACCAAACGAAAAACAGGACAAATCAATGTAGTGAGACAACCCCTTTAAACAATAGTGATTTTATGAGCCATATATTCTAGGAGCCATATATTATTTTTCATTATTTTATTAATGTCTTATTTTTTTATGAGTTTTCAATTGTACCAATTCTTGTTTTTCTTTCATTTATGTTTGGGGTGTGCTCACAGTAGGGATTAAGTTACATGATTTATTTGTGTATGTTTTTTTTAATACATGTTTTTTAATTTCTATTTTTTGGCCGACTATGGTATGTACTAGATTAAGCGACTGGTTCAACATGTTTATAATATGTAGCAATATAAGTTTTTAATGTTTTGCTATGTATTATGTCCCATGACAGATAACCTGTGGTAGGGCCTAGTCTGACAGTTTCTGACCCTGCTCCACCTGAACAATTTAAATATATGGCACCCAGAAGATTTGTCAACTCTTTTGGGTGTTTTAGAGGATTGCCACAGAAAAATGGGACATTTTTTTACCTCAAAACAAAACAAAGTGCCATGCTTACCAGCTCAATGCTGGACTTGAGACTGAACAGTAGTAGGACAACACTGGCACTGTGCTGCTTGGGAAAGTTTAATCAGCAGGTGCAGGCAATTGCTGAGCAGTGCTCACTCACAAATCCATCCACTAGTCGGGACACAATTAAATGATAAAAAAAAACTGCAGTTGAATTGATAACTGTTGTCACTACCAGTATGCAGAAAAAGCCAACATATAATACATGGGGAGATTGCACAAATGCAAAAAATCCCGAAAAGACAACTACTCACACGACGTTCTATGTATGATGGAAAGTGGTTGCTTGGTATTATAATTTGCACACACTACATAAGGTGATTCAAAAGTGTGCCTTTAATGGCAGATATGGTGGTGCACCCAGATTGGGCTTTACAGCCTTTACGGCCACATACATTTGATTGAGAGGGTGCACAGCACTTTTTAGGTGTCCAAAACAAAGAATACAGGACAGTAAGATAAACGATGAAAGGCAAGCTCAACTTGGCAAAGTATAGTCACGTAAGACTCGTGCAGTAACCGTAGCTCAATCCGCGTCCATGTACGCCGACAAAATGGTAGAACACAAAGAGGAATGTGGATTGGCGCACCACGTGAAAGTGTAGATAAAATTCCAAATGATTTATTTGAAATTCTTTAATCCAGCCACAATAGAGCACATTGGAGACAAACGTGCACCAGTAGTAGACAGACAGAGGGGTGGACGAAGCTGTACGCGTTTTCCGGGCTTAATTTCAGGCCACTTAGTCATAGCTTCAATGTTGTCAACTACAACCTACCCTTTTCTATATTGTGATATTAAATCTCATACTATGATAATTAAACATAACTTTACACACCTGAAAATAGCAATGCTTGCCAGTTATTGTTGACGGCATACCAGCCGTCGCTCGTTCCGCAAAAACGGAAAAGGAAACCGGATGTTATGACGCAAAGAGACCTTGCCGTTCCAATACCGGGAAATAATGATGCAAAACGGAAAAACACCACAGTACATAGACGTGTGTGTCATGGTGAGATGGAGGAATCGCATCCCAACATGACCGCCTATCAGATGCAAGCGGGAATCAGGGTGCAGAATCGCACACAGGAAGGCGTGCACATATAACACCTCGGACTTAAAATAATACAAATGTCTCGGAGCGGGAGTCTGCGGTTGTCATGGTATGACCAGGGGCCCACAGAATATGATAAAGAAATTTCTATAATGGTATTGTACGTAGAAGAAAATCACAATTTGATAGGTGGTGGGCCTAATTACAAGCAAGCATGCTAAGAGGTGGAAAATATGGGAATAAAAACAAAAAACACTAAAAAATGAAGGGAATAAACAAGGAATATCTGCAAAAAATATATAAATACATTGTGAGAAAAAAACATAACAACTACAAGTGATACATGATATCTCGGGCCTATTTAAGCCGATGTGGGAGAGATGCTGTTTTAAAAACTAAAATCCAATACGCCTCCCTGTCTCGCAATAAATACTCCCAATCCCCACCTCGTATAGGTTTGCGGACATTCTCTATAGCTAAAACCCTGAGACCTTGGGTGTTAGATTCATGTTTATCTATGAAGTGTTGAGCTACATTGGAGTTATTAATTTTTTTTTAAAACGTTTTAAAAAATTCACCAAGGTGCTTAAGAAGCGAGTTTTCAGTTCTCCTGATGGTACTGCCCCCACATAGATGAGATTGCAAGGGTGCACAAAAGTACATATACCACATGGTGGGAGTTGCAATTGATATTTAACTTTTAAAAAAGTATTAAAAAGTGAGGAAAGTCAGAATTAAAAAAAATTTGAGTGGGAACCACAAAATTGCATGTTTTGCACGGGTGTGATCCGCACTTAAAAAAACCTTTGTGACGTAACCAGGTGGGTTTATGGGTGGTAATTTGTAAACGATTAGGTGATAAAAAGTCACCAATGATTTTAAAGAATTTACAAATAAATCATTTGGAATTTTATCTACACTTTCACTGGTGCCAATCCATTTCCTCTGTGGGTCTACAAAATACAGACACCTTGTGCTCCCCAGTACTATTGGGCAAAAAAAATAAATAAATTACATACTGGAAAACTATCAAATATGAGGTATTAGTTGATACAATGGCCACTATACACAAGCTTGAAAACTTCTTCAAGGCTCCTCATTACTTGTGAGTCCCTACACTAACAATTTACAAAAAAACACAGAAAAATGGGACATTATTTACTTAAAAACACAACAAAGGCCATACTTACAGCTCAATGGCTGGACAAGAGACTGAACCAAGAAGGAGGCAACACAGGCCCCTATGCTACATGGGAAAGATAAACAGGTGCAGATAAATGCTGAGCAGTAGCTCACACACCTTTCCACTAGGCTGACAATGTGTTAGCCAATGTGTAAACCAGCATGGTGCACAACACATATCTGCATGAATGGCACCATTTTGTATCACTTTATCTATATGCAATTATAATACTAGCAACCAACCCCATCATGCGTTGAAGGTGTGTGAGTGGTTGTCTTATCAGTATTTTTGCATTTGTGCAATCTCCCTATGTATTATACTGTGGCTTTTCTGCATACTGGTATGAACAGGTATCAATTCAATGTGCAGTCTTTTTATCATTTAATTTTCCTCCTAGTGAAGAGGTCTGTGAGCTACTGGTCAGCAATTATTTGCACCTGTTTATCTTTCCCAAGTAGCACAGGGGCCTGTGTTGCCTTCTACTTGGTTCAGTCTCTAGCTGTAAGTATGGCAGTTGTCGTGTTTTTGATTCTATAGGATTCCCATATTTGTAATAGCCTCTTGAAAGTATACAGTAATACCACAGTATATATTATACTGAGACTCTCTACTTCCAAAGTGTATATTGTAAGAAAAAAGGGAGTATCCTAAAATCGCAAAATTTTATTAAATAACATAAAAACTATTAGCCACTATACAAACACTAAACAAAACACACAAAAAAAGAAACTAAACTAAATGGGTGGAGAAAGCTAAACCTGGACAATCACAGGGTCTACAGTCAACCTGGCCTAGATATACAAGGTAATCGCCACGATAAGGGTGTCCCCATCTGGAACCTCACCCAGAATGGAGTAAAGATCTTGTCAAGGGATAAATGAGGAGTGAAAATAGGACATATAGGAAAAAAAGGCAAAAGTGTATGTAAAGTAACAAAATATTGGTTCAGTAGATATTGACATGGAGATAACAGGTAAGTATCCTGCTCAGTGACCTAAAGTAGGCAAAGAAGTAAAAAAATTAACACAGATTTGCTGTAAAATTTCCACTGACAACTGAGGAATACTTCATCAAATAATCAGAAAGTAAGTTGTCAAGTGTGAAATAAAATAAATCACCTAAAACATCCCAACCCAGATAGTACCACTGCGTAGTCTGATAAGAAACAGATCAACATTTGGTTGAGATATAGTAAACCAGGTGGTTTAAAAAGATGAGGTGCATACAAATGGTTAAGCTGTCGGTGGTACCATTTAAAAAATATGGAAACGACTTATCCCGTCCATGTACCGCACTAATTGCTTCATAACCACAGTTATTTCATGGCCAGAAATGGTACTTGGCTTTATGTACACACATCTTAGTCTGAAACGTTACATGAAAGTTCAAGTACATTTTAAGTATGTCTTGAGATTTTAGAACTCTGATCTTATTTACTTAATGTACAATTCCTTTATGCTTATGACTTTGTAATCCTTAATATTTTAGTTTCTCTGTCCACAATGTGGTGACATTTTAGATGAGATTATGAACACAATATTTTACAGTTTAATACAATGACCCACAGATAATATCTTCTCTATATGGAGTTGTTTACTTTTCCACTCTTCTTCATCTCACCTAGATCACCATGAAGACTTCTTCCAGCCATGACCTGTGTCTGCAGAGTTTGCCACCCAATTGTCTTTGGCATCTTGCTTTCCAGCACCATCCCTACCTATAGTGTTTCCCAGTTAGTACATGGTACTTTAATAATACCATCCTGTTGCTTACCCCAGTACATTGTCTGAGGCTACTCCACCCAGTGCCTTTATAAGTCTAGTGCTCCCCTTCACAATAATAGTGGCACATTTTTGCCCCAGAAAGTAATAGTGCAACTTTAGTGGTATTAGAACAATATTCCTTAGTGCCCCCACATAGAAACGGTGCTTCTCTTTGTCTCTGCACACCATAACAGTGCCGCTTATTCCCTGAACTTGGGGCCAAAATACCCCCTACCTTTCTAATAGCTACACTACTGTTTGTGCAGTTATGTAGAATTAATTGGGGAAGACAAATGACTGGAGAAAAAAGGAGTGATTTGGAGTAAATTTACCAAAGCAGCAGTGTTGTCATCAAAAAGTGTATATGTATTGTTCATAAAGTTTTAATACTTGCAGTTAATGGAGAAATTTATTTTTTATAGCATCAAACCTCACAGTGGCATGTGAAGGACAACCAGTTATTCCACTCGCTTAGGGTATCAGAGCACTCAGTCTCATACCCTCATATACACAATCAAGTCACATTATTATGACCACTTCCTACTTTCAATGTCGGCAGCACGTAGCTCATGTTGTGAGCTGGGTTAGTGGGTGTATAAGGTGTGATAGACTGTACATACACATATCCTTCATTCTTCATTGCTGTCATATGTAAAAGGGGTGAATTATGAAAGTTGCAAAAATAAATAAATACTAGTTTTTAGTTCAAGGGTGGCAATATTTCTGAAACTGCAAGGTTTGTGAATGCTTCACATGCTGCCGAAGTGAAAGGGTATCTTGAGTGGACAAATGCAAATAAGCAAAATGGAAACTGTGGAGCACCATGTGCCATTGATGTGAGAGGTGAATATCAGCCAAGGTGCATGAGAAGGGGATAAACACATTACTGTGGAGCAATTCAGCAATAAAATGAACCAGTCATGTGTCTAACACAACAGTTCAGTGAACCATACTGCATATGAGGCTCTGAAGCAGACAGATATCACTGCACCTCTGCTAATGAAGTTGCATCTGCAGAAAAGGCTTCAATTTTCACAGCAGTATGGAAATGGGACCCCTGCTGATTGGAAAAGGGTTGTCTTCTCTGATTATTTGCATGTTTTGCTTCATTGAATAGATCAATGTTGGCATGTCAGGCGAGAACAAATACCCTGTGACC
The DNA here is from genome assembly GCA_025379985.1 of Phyllomedusa bahiana. NCBI lineage: Eukaryota > Metazoa > Chordata > Amphibia > Anura > Hylidae > Phyllomedusa > Phyllomedusa bahiana. The sequence continues at coordinate 18,758 of JAODAL010035054.1, read as the reverse complement.
ATTACTAGAAGAAGATAGGCTTTAGGTGGCAGCATTATGGTCTGAGCCCATCTATCAATCACCAATTTGGGTACAAATTCAACTTTGCAGATCATATACACCTAAACATACTGATTGTCATCCCAGGGACCTTCCAGCAAGACAATGCGACTTGTCACATTAATAGAAATGTCCAACATTGGTTGGAAGAGCATGACCAAGATTTCCAAGTACTACCCCCACGCTGTCATTCTCAAGTCTTAAACCCAATTGAGTATCTGTTGAATCGCGTCAATGCTGGTGTTGGCCCTATGGACCCTCCAGCAGCTGTGGAATGCAGTGAGCATGGCTCCAAGTACCTGTGACAACCTACCAGGACTTGACTGAGTCACTCCCACTGGTCTAGCTGCTGTCTGTGCTGCACATGGTGGTTACTTTGGATACTCACTAGTGGTCATCATAATCTCAAGACTCAACTATGTATATCCTCATCATTTATAAAAAGGAGTCCAAACTGCGGTTGGTATATATAGTGTACATGTGAAATCAATTTAAAAGTGCTGACCCATAGAAAACAGTAAACTTTCACTTACACCACAAAGTCAACTAAAACAAAACCCTTAAAAGACGTGGTGCAGTTGCGTTTTTCTCCCAGTCATCAGAATATCTTTTTTTTTCCCTGAGGTGGGGGGAGAAAAGACACTTCGACTGTATGTGGTCCTAAAATTCCTGATGGGCAGCCCTGCAACTGTCATATACATAATTTTCACTTGTCATTTCAGAAGATAAAGCTCAAACAACATTAACACTACAGCAGTTATTAAAGGATATACAACTTTTAAATTGAATTGTTGGTCTTGAAAGAGAAATGTGAACTGAAGTTCATTACACATTAGAAAAAGTCCTGCAAAGTTCAATACAGGAGCAAATTTCATATTTAAAGCATTCTGGGAACAAAAGGGCAAAAGCTTAGGAAATACTTGGGGACCTAAGAAAGTACTCTGCCATGAACTTTAGAAAATAATAAGTTATCACACTATAAAATCTGATGATAAAATAACATATAAATCACATACACTAAGATCAGTAATAATTCTTAGAAACTTCAGAATAGTTCAAATAGTAGATATAAACAAAAAAGAAAGAAAATAATATATATTAATTCTCGGTAAGATTAAACTTCTTATTTTTATCAGACAGGAGAATTTATGATGAAACGGAAGTCACCACCCGGCTTAGTGTGTTTTTAATTGTTTTGGTCAAATAGAAGTTTGTGATATGAGGAAATATCTGCTCTAAGAATTCGCTGTGAGATTGACATGTTCTCTGAAATGTCCCTTTCGCATTCTTTTCCATCTCAAACACAACTTTTTACCGAACTGAATTCTCCAGTACTTGTCTTATTTATTGAACACTTAGGAGATGTTTCCTTACTGAAAATTCCCTGAATATCAATGGATTTATCTTATGTGTTCCAGTTTGTGCCCTGAATCTGGGTGTGGATCAGCCCCATTTAACGGGTTTAATCCATGTTCTTTTTGCTGATGCACATGTGAGTAAGTGACCTGTTTTCGGCCCCAGTCTGCAAAACCAACACTGGAAAAACTTGTTTAGTAGTTTGTGAAATATAATGTAAATATATTGGGGTGTTTTCCATTAGGATTTCAAGAAAGAATCCACTTGCTTTCCACACTGAGAACTGCTATAGGAAAGGGGCATTAATGTTTAGTTAAAAGAACTTCATGGGAGAAGCATTAGGATAGTTCAACAATTTCCAGTTGATGGGTCCTGAAAACCTGTGACCCACTGCTACTCAACAGAATGAAGGCGCTTGCCTCTGTATCTGTGTAAGCAATGGTCAGAAAAGATCTTAAGGGTCAAACCACCATCTATCCAACACTGATGGTCTATATTAAGCAGTGAAGACCATTATAAAGCTAGCTACACATCTGCGTTGGAGGTAACATTTGGAGCCTCCAGTGCAGGTCCCACCATAAATCATGGAAAAAATAGCACAGCATGCAGTGCTATTTTTCTCTGTTATTATGATGGCCACTACAATAGAAACCCGATGAACCCCATTGTAGGGTCTGTCAGGCACCATTGGAGTTTGTCATTTAATGGACCCTGAGGAAGCCAGACAAGTGCTGCCGACGAAACACATAGCTCTTTTCTCCCCTCTCCTTTCAGATTTTGGTTTTATCAGGCCAATTTGATTTTATCTTTTTTTGTTAATTAATAATAAATTGATCTTTTGATCATTTATCAGATACAGTTATTCAGCTCAAATATTTTATTTATAGTATTGAGCTCCAGCTTCCCACTGCTGCATATTGTGTGTCCTTTCGTAAGAGAAATACATATATGCAGTATAGTTTTAGATTTTCCTTTTCTCGTAGTGCTCTTTGTGATAAAGCCCAACTATGGATTGGGTAGTGTAACCGGTTACAGAAACTTCTTTCTATTTGGATCAACTCCATTGAGGATATAGACGGACACCTCAACTGAAGGGGAGATATATTTATATACGCAATATGGTGCGTTGTGTCACTGGCGGCCACTACACCTATCTACAGTCATCATTTACTTTGAACTTGCTACACTAGGTTGTACTTTTGTGCTTTCTGTCTCGTTTTCTCTCCTACAGCACATAAAAGAAATAACCATTTAACGGACCCGGCAGAGATGTGAACCCAGTTTAACTCCTCTACAGCTTATGTTTGCTTAAGCATGAGGAAATACTGCTCAGCCTCAGCAAATCTTGGGCAGCAGTTTTACAAGTAAATGAACAGCTTCTAAAGTCTGTAGCCCAGGCTAGATCAGAGCTAGAGCCACAACTTTGGTGTCACTTCAGAGCCAAAAATCTAACTTGAGCTACAGCAGGTTGAAATGGAGCTAGATACACTTGAACCTGTGTACAGAGGAGAAAAGGGAGGGACAATGGGGTATGAGCAGGCAGCTGCAGAGGAAAAGGAAGATCTCTGATCATGTAACCCAACCTTCTATCCATGTATGAAGTCAAATGACCCAGGGGTGAAACAGAATATTGTTCATGTCTTTTTCCTCTTATCAATCTAAAATCATTTTTGCTCTTTGATTGTCACATTTATTTATTTTTTATACAAAAATCAACAGATGACCACATGCTCATCTAATGAGTTATCTGCATCTAATTAGCTTGTTTATTGACACCCCCTTGTCATTTTGCAGAAGAAGATGTTACAAAAATGTTTTCTCCTGGTGACGGCACTACTAGCGGCACCTGCACTTGAAGCTGAACACTGCCAGACGGGATCTTTGTTTACTCCTCAGTGTTTGTCTAGTGTTTTAGGTGTATGGTGGATTGAACTCCTCTCCACACACTCCTCATTTCAAGTAGCATCTACACATTGCTGTATATTCCTCATCTCAAGTAGGAGGTACCTCGTGTTTTATTGCTAATATTGTACTTTTGTGATATTGATGTGGCTAGTTTTATTATTTAATATTGATACCTTATTGGAACTTCTGGTAAACACAATCCTTGGTTTATGATATTTAAAACCAACATATACATTTGATGCTTCCTGTGTTCTATTTGCCAATATATATTATATTTGTTATACTACATGGATCATGCTCTTTGCTGCTATGTTGAAGGTGTATAATGCTTATTTCTAAGGGTGGGTTCACACAGAAATGAAAAAATCTGCTCGGTTTTGACTGCAGCAGAACTGGCCGACACAACCAGTTTTTGGACAGTTTTTAACACAAAAAATGGCCAGTTTTTTGGCAGTTTGCACTTTTTGAATGTTTTTTGCCACTGATTTTGTCCAGGTCTTTGTACAGATTTTGTGCAGTTCTTGGACATTGACCATGTATTACAATGAAAATATTTGAACGTGGTTTTTTTTTTGTTCTTCTTCTATGGATTGTGTGGGACCTATAGTGCATCATTCTCTACTTTTTTGTCTAAAAAATGCAAACTGCACAAAAACCTGGACAAAAACCGTTCACTAACTTTCTGCTCATTTCTTATTGACTTCAATGTTAATTTTCTGTCTGGAAACCAAGCAGAAGAATGTTCTAAATTTTTGTGGCGCACTGGTGGCCTGAAAAATCGTCCAGCAAAAAATTCCTTCAGTCTGGACTGCTGAACAGATGTTCTATTAAAGTCTATGGTGATGGTTGCTTGTCGGTTTTAGGATGGTTTCTAAATCCGCAAACTGTTGTAAAAACCGTCCAAAAACCATGCCTTGTGGACAGGTCCTAAGAGAACAAATGTAGTCTAATTTGTAATAACTATTCACGGGACCAAATACATTCTCTTTCTCTCTGCACGTGCCTTTACTCCCCATTGTTTACCATAGCTTTGTCTTCTAGCACATATGTCATGTCATTTAGCTTGTCTTGTTATTTTAGTTTCCTATAAATGTTTCTGAAATATTTTTAAGGCTTTACATGCGCCGCTCAGCTTATACTGTGGACATTTCTTTTGATCAACCACAGTCCGGATACCAAAAACACTTTCTTTCTTTCTTGTTTAGCTAGCGTTTAATATTTCGCCTTCTTACAATGAAGTGACAACAAAAAGACGATGAGCTTGAAAGTTGAGTCTTGGAAGAAGAATACAGAGAAAATGGAATTCGGACCAATTTTTCCCTATCTCCCCAGTTCAGTCACTAGCTGTCTTTGACTATAAGCACTCCTCAAATACAGATTGGCAGTGACATCAAGTGCAGTACACCGACTTTTATATTGAAAATAGTTTTAAAAGTATGCAGGTCATGTGCAAAAGATTAAATATCAAGGGAATAGAAGAAAAGCACAATGTGAACGCATATGGCACGCGTTAAGGGAAAAAAATATTTGGATTACTTTACAAACTATTCACTACGCGAAAAAAACAAAAATTGACATAACTTTTAATACAGGGCTTATCAAATCAATCAGTTGTATCTAGCAATCACTAAACCATATATTGTTAGCACTAAATTAGCCAAACAGATTAAGTGTGACTATAAACACATGGCAAATTTGTTCATTTTTCTATATACGATTTGCTCTTGGATAGAAAATTTCCCCTCATTGAAAGACACATAATAAAATAAAGAGGTGCATACATGTGGCCCTAAGTGTTTCATTTCATTAAGTGCAGCTTAATTGAACATTTATATTTCACATTATTCTAGAGACATAAACAAATTTGGATGTTCTAAGATCTGCTAAGAAATGGTTCAGAACAACTAATTTCTTATATTTCCACATTGTAACAGATGTAGAATGGCCCCTTGTTATCTCTGGGACCACCATTATTCATTTTACCTAATTTTCATCAAGCAAATGTGTCAAACTCCATGGGCAGAATCTGGCCTACCTTTTCATTTTATGTGGCCCATGAAACTTAAGATGCAAGTTAGAATAGACAAGGTTGTCTGAACACACAAGAACTAGCTGTAGGTAGAGGCAGTGGACCCAGTTTAGGTAGCAGGAGCCATCTTGGATACAGAGGTCCGGAGTGTACCTCTACGGCATTCTGTTTTTACAACTCACAGGGGAATGGCACAGCTCTGACAACCCTACCCAGGCACCCTAGATATCCTCCAAGATAGGAAACTTGTTGCTACAGAGTTGGAAGGGGCTGGATATTATACAATCAAGGATATCTTGACCTTTTACTAAACACATAGCTTCTTGAGTGCAAACATATTGCTAATGTGGCCCTCAGTGAAAATGACTTTGACGCTCCTGAGGTAAAGGATGAGGTAACTATCATTGTCTCTTTTACCGGTGACACAAACCTGCATAATAAAAGACGGATTAGCGAAGTTCATCTTGACTGTGATATCATTGCTTTGTCATGTTATCTGTTTTATCTGTAAACAATAGCCATTGAAAGGCAGTGAAAAGTTGAGATAACAATATGTGCCGCGATAACATGGTGCGCTACCGGTCATGTTTAGTTCTTTTTCATTTTCACAGTCCATACAGGAATGCACCTGGTACAAATTAATTGACTAAGAAAATTGCACTGGCACAAATTACAAAAGTAAGTGGAACACGTGCTCCAAATTAAAGGGGTTTTACCAAAATGATAACTTATCACCTCTCCATATGATAAGTGTCTAATCAGTGCAGGTCGAACCATTGCAACCCCAGTTGACCATAATCTTTCCCCTTTTGGGCAAAATAAATATGGTTGGTCCAGTTTTGTCCCTAGACGGGTGTAATCTGTGCAGTGTTTCCCTCTTCAGAGGAAAAGCATTGATAGCAAACAAGTAATGGCCAAAGAGTTATGAAAACACACAAAGCACTTCTGTTTTGGGCAGCACAATGAGGTATCACTCTTTGGTGTACACCATTAGATTGATCGCTCAGTTTTAAAAGGTGAGTATTTGCTAAAAATCCTTTTAAACAAAAAGCTGAGATGCATAACTGGCTTAACGACGATTGCTATTAGTGGACTTCAAACGATGGGCCACAGCTTCTTGTCCTAAAAATAGCTTATTTTAATATTAGTGTTTTGCAATTGCATCAGTATGCATTGTAGAGTAAACTTAACTAATTATTTGTTGTTTTATTTTAATGGCGTTCAAAATAACATGATATATTTATAGGGTAGGTCTTATGTACACGGCGACACCAAATATATGTACTTTATTTTTGGGTCGATTGGCGTTTGTAAACGGGAAAAGAGCAGTGTACGTGTTTTATTTTATTTTTTGTGTTTCACTCATTTTTTTTTTTTTTTTTACTTTTTTCACTTTTCCCTATGGGATTTGTATTGGTATAAACAGCATTGCTGGTCACTCACCACCATGACAACATTTGTAAAATTATCAATGCCGACCACATTTGTTATAGATTCCAGCTCTCCCAGATGACAAGTCTGCTTAGCAATAATCAGGGATAGGGACAGGAATAGATTACCGCCAGACTGGACAAACTTGTCATCTGAGAAAAATGTGTGGAATCTATAAAAAATGTTTCCAGCATTGGGAGCTCTTCACCCAGCTTTCCCAGACAACTGAAAAGCTAAGCAAGAAACAGGGACTGGAAAAGCACAGTACAACCCATAATAATTATAGGGCCTTACAAAGGTGGTCACCTTTGTCCGACCACATTGGCTCCTGTCTCACGGGGCTCCTGTCTCACGTTGGCCCCTGTCTCAACGGCTCTAGACTCAAGGGGCTCCTGAGATTCAAGGGGCTTCTGATAACAATAAAGGGGCTCCTGCTGAGATTTAAAGGGGCTCCTGCTGACAATCAAGGGGCTCCCTCCTGCAATCAAGGGGGCTCCTGCTGAAATTTAAGGGGGCTCCTGCTGACAATCAAGGGGGCTCCTGCTGACAATCAAGCGGACTCCTGTTAATAGTCAAGGGGGCTCCTGCTGACAATCAAGTGGGCCCCTGGGATTTAAGGGGGGCTCCTGCTGACAATCAAAGGGCTCCTGCTGTGCTGCTGACAAGTGTGACAATCAAGGGGCTCCTGCTGTGCTGCTGACAGTGAGTCAGTGTAGTGACAGACAGTGGGCTTCTGACTCCTGACTCTTAAATAAAGCTGCTGCTCTCCAGAAATTCACCAGAAAATCTCCTCTGCTCTCAGTGCTCTGACTGTAACTCACTTACTGCTCGTTTGTACTGCTCTGTGGCGCGAATGCTGGGGACTAACGTCACATCCGGCGTCAGACCCCAGCAACAGCAGCGCGCCGCAGAGTAGCAGTGGGCGGCCTGCGGTGCGGAAGACATGGGCAGTGCTGCCAGGCGGTGACGCATCGCGAGGTTAGTATCGAGAGCGGCGCCGCCCCCAGTCAGAGAGTGGTCTGCGCCTGCGCCATGTGCCGCGCGCCGCTGCTGCCTGCCGCCGCCGCCTTAGCCAATTGCTTAGCAACTGCTAGCAACTTGGCAGGTAAACAATCGACGGCGCCGAGTACTATAATGCTGACCTCTGATTCTGATACAGGTTAGTTCCATTGCAATAGGGTTAATCCGCGTGCCTCCATCCTCCCCTCCCCCGAGCATGATCTCAGTAAGGACCCGCTCAGAAGCATGAACTTGTTCATTTTTTTTCACACTATGCATTTTCAATTATTGTGTGGAAAATCCACATTGTAGTTCACAACAAGGATTGGCCATTCAAATTAATGGTCGTCGGTTTTCACAAGGATTTCGATGAGGATATCAAAGCAGAATCTGCATTGAAATCCTCATTAAATTCAATAGCGAAAACTCCTAAATTTGTGTCAATAAAAACTTTGTTTTCTTCACTTTATGTAGCCTCTTATCATCTTAGTTGTACACAGCTCATTGCCTAGGTTACTGACTACTGCTGTTCTAGCCCTCATCTGACATTGCCTTAAGCCAGACTCTCGAGAATGTGCATTATCCTGCATGCCCATTTGCTCTCCAGCCAACCACTGCAATTCAAGGGTGTCTTGTGTTAGCTCTATGGTATGTTCAGAAACATTAGAGCAACACACCACAACATCACAGCTCCTGGTTCTCCTTCTTCAGATACAACACTTACAAAGTATACAACACATTAGGGCCTGAGCCAAAGCCCTAGATCAGTAAAATTCACTACTCTAGAAGTGCTTGTAACAGCCATTTCTCTGCACTTACAAACAAACTTCTCTTTTAACATCGTTCGGCTCTAGGGTAAGTGCTTTTCCTCTGGAGCTGTCCTACTCTGTCTATATTCTCCTAAAACAAACCTCTCAACCCCATTTACAATATTGCAAAGCCGTGGAGCTATATAGTTATGCCTCATACGTGGCTTAATAGTGTCCTGATTCAGCTATGAGTTGTTTCCATAGCAGCATTGAGATTTCTCATGTTAAAATCAGTAGTGTGATGAGATTGTTGAAGCGCTGCTGGCTTGACCTATAGCCAGGGCCTGGATAAGGCATTTTGGTGCACCGGGCAAATAGGGCGAATGGTGCCCTGCACCCCCTCCCAGAAAAATTAAAATCTCTGGCTCTGACCTGATGAGTGGCGCCTCCGGCTGCACCGTCTTCAGTGAGATGGAATTGAATTAATTTACTGTTTGTCTTTTTTTTATTTGTTAAAATGGAAAAGGAGAGTGTTTTTAACTTTTAATAGCTTCCTTTTTATTTTTTTTACTTTACTTTTCTACTAGTTTCAGTCCCCCTTGGGTGCTTGACCACTAGAGGTGCAAACACATACAGTATTCTGCAATACTACAGTATAGCAGAATAGTGTGCAGTTACAGGTCTCCCACAACACCCTGCAGAGGCCAGAGGCAAGGTGTAATAGGGGCAGTAAAATGGCAAGCCTGGGGACTTTCATGAGACTCCCAGCTGTCATGACGGCTGTCAGCACCCAGCAATTGTGTCATAGCGGAGCCAATCTGGAGGTAGATGGGCGCCCCCCCCCCTACTTAAATATTAAGATAACATAGTTACATTGACCACAGCATCTAAGTAGTTATACGGCCGAGATCAGAGTTATCTCTAGCTCTGAGTGCTGAAAGCAGGTGCCAGCTGTAACTGACAGTAAGCACCCACCGTTTATGGAGTGGCCTCAGCTCCTGAGATTGCTCCATACAGAATGGCTCCCCCTTACGGACAGACATGTTGCCTACCTCTGTCTACCTGTCATCCCGGCCCTGCCTATAGCCATGCCCCAGAGGATAAGGGCTAATTGACTCTGTCTTAAATCTCTCATGCACCAGACCCTTCATCTCCTGCTAAAGGACCCAAGGGTTAAGTGGACCCACTCTGGTGTTAAAACATTGTACTTCTTATGTAGGGAATAACAAGTTGGTAGCTTTCTGCTATCTAACACAATATGTGGGTTTTTCTGATAAATGACAATATTAACCTTTAATTATTACTTCATTTGCTACCGTTTCAGCTTCTTGTCTTCAGGTGTTCAGGGATCATCTCATTTTTCTATGGATACCTATCCTATGAATTGTAGTTACACCTCTGTCTGAAGGTTTGTTACTTCAACATGAGCACATCTTCTGAAAGACCCACTTCTGAAAGACAACTATGCTCATATCTGCCCTGTGTGAATATGCCGCAAGCTACCTCTTGCTTTCATTCTTGAACCACTGACAGAGGTAGGGTAAGATGCTCGCTAAAGGATACTGTGCAGGATGATCTCTGGTCACCAATAACTGCACTATAAATAAGAAACTAGTGGGTAAAGACAAGGTCAAAGCAAGCCAGAGGTCAAGTCAAGGTTGAATAAGAGGAAAATTAGCAGACACCTACTTCCAGGCAGGGTACCATGATGTAAGGTGTGCCATGAGACAACCTAAAAATAAACTTAAGCTAAAGTACATTTAAAGATTTAAAACAAGAATGAAAGAGAGTTATAGTTGTATGTCTGGATATGTTAGGATATTTTTTGTTTACATGTATAATGTGTTTTCATATAATAGTAAGGCTACATCTTTATGTCTCTGACCTGCATTACATCACATTTCTACTATTCTTGCCAGTGGGATCAGTATAATAGTGACAGCCAGGTGGTATAGTGGGTAAATGTTTCTTGGAAACTAAAAGCAAACATACTGAGCCAAGCCCATGTTCAGCATGAACACATAAACATGGAATAATTTTACAGGCCTTTGTTATGTCTATTTGTGTTTTCAGCCTTTAATCAACTTCACATGCCTAAATAACATTAATAACACCCAACTGAAGACTTCATACTACCAAGAAGATGGAAAAAACATTCTATCCATCACTGATCCATCTATACCTAGAAGTGTCACATAAAACTGCTGGCTCCTAATACAAAACTTTTAACAGGGCCCTCACCTACCATGTGTAATTTATAACACTGGTGTCGCATCTTTTTGGGCCCCCTCAGACACTGAGTTTGTTTCTGTACCTTCAAGAGCAGCAATTTAGATGCATCAGTGACTAACACAGAGTAGTGATCTTACTTGCTTTATAGAGGTATTGCAGAAGATCTCAACCAAAGGTGAGCAAATATGTGACTATTTGCCAATGGACACATTTCTTAATATGGAGCTGCATCTACCTTCTACTAGATAAGAAATACGGAAATGAAATGTACATTTATGTGCAGTATTTCAGCTTCTGTTGCATTATAATTGAAGGTTCTTATGGTTGTAGAATATAATTACAGCACAGAGATTAGCAACCTGCGTGGCACACATGTGCAACCTACCAGTTTTGTCTATCATAAGTTAACATCACCTTCAAAACCTCCAACTGGGAGTAGGGTTGATTTATGCTGCTGGTGGTGTCACCAAGTGTGGAATATTGCAGCACACTGTCCTCAGGAAGAGGAACCAAAGGAGTCTGGTGCTAAGCCTATGCCTTTCAATGTTCACTTGTCTTACTGGCAAAGTGCTACGACCCTGAAGGAGCAAGATCCCCAAGAGTGCCAACACCAGGTAAATGCTATCAGTGTTGTGGCCTTGCTGGACTCCGGCAGCCTTCTCATCCACTTACGAGTTTCCATTCCCCATATGTTTATAACCCCTCAAAGCAGGTGGGAGTCATTTGTATTCATGGGGACACTAAGGGCTTGTCCTCACGGCACGGGTTTTCACCCAGTTTTTCAGATAGTTTTCGGTTTTAAAACTGTCTGTAAACTTGGTGACAACTTTAAACATTGACCTTAATGGAAAATCGGATTTTCCGACGGACAGTTTCTTAGACCGCCGGCGTTCCAAAACACATAGAACATGTTCATTCTTCCGCCTGGTTTTCGGGCGGAATATGAACATGTCTGTGCAAAGGGGGAGGGCTTTGCTCCTCAAACCGCAGAGAAAAGCTGTCCCCCTGTGGCCGTGTGCATGGCCCGAAAACAGTGCAAATACCGGTCGGGATTTTCGACCGGTATTTGCACTGTGCCGTGTGAACAGCCCCTAAGGATTATCTGCTTGCCAAGGTAACTGCAGAGACTGGCTGTGGGACTCTGACCCATGAGATTGGTGTGATAGGATACTTGAGACATCTCTTAATTGTTGGTCATGACTTACCATTGTTCTGGAATTTCTGCTCTCAAACCAACTGTATTGCTAATCATGTTTCTTGTCCACCGTCTCTCAGTCCAGTTCCCTTACTTGAGGATGTAAAGTCTAATGCTGCAGGGATGACCACCAAAATAACTGACAGTTACCCCTAGCAGTTTTGACCAGAGATAAGGGTGAGCTGTCTGGAAGTGTCATGGGAAAGTTTTGGAACTGATCTGTTGCAAGACCCCACCCTAAAAACTGTGTGGGGAAATGTAACAGTACTAAAGAGGGTTCCTATGGGAGCTTAATCCTGAACATAGGTTTCTGTATGTTGCTGTAAGTAATAATTTACTGTATCATTTTGCTACAGGATGGCATTATGAAACAATTGCTGGTGCAGTACTGCAAGGTATTCACACATGGTTCTTGATATGGTTCACACTCATATACAAGGGGGACAAACAAAATGCAGGCACATATCCTGCAAAGGTTCTATTGACCATGCTGTTACCAAGAGCATGAAGTCCTATTCAACTTGTTAGTTAATGGCTCCTATGCCTCATTTCCGCAGTCCCTTAGTTCCTCTGCCAATTATTGAGGTTCAATTCAAAAGAATAGCCATGAATTTGGTGGGCCCATTAGTTAAATCTGTCCAGGGCCACCAATATATTTTGGTAGCACTTGACTATGCCACTAGATATCCTGAGGTCATTACACCGCAAAACACTTCCACCAAATGCTCTGGAGGAATTTTGGCCAACTCATCTTTGGAGAATTGTTGTAATTCACCTACATTAGAGGGTTTCTGAGCATGAACGGCTTTTTTACGGTCATGCCACAGCATCTCAGTCGGATTAAGATCAGGACTTCGACTAGGCCAGTAAAAAAGTCTTCATTTTGTTTTTCTTAAGCCATTCAAAGGTGGACTTGCTGGTGCATTTTCGATCATTGTCCTGCTGCATAATCCTAGTATGCTTGAGCTTATGGTCATGAATAGATGGCCTGTTATTTGCCTTCAGTATTTGTTGGTAAACAGCAGAATTCATGATTCCATTTATCACAGCGAGTCTTCCATGTCCTGAAGTAGCAAAACACCCTAACACCAGCTTATTATACTGTTTGTAATGATATCAGTGATCGATCATTGATATATGGTGCAGGACAGGACAGCTTGTGCTGGAATGGACAACAGGACACTGCAGTTGTAGCCATAGATGGGTAACACAGTCCCAAGATAGTAGCGGGCTTGGCACAGCGACAGAAATACAGCAGTATATAATGGACTGGTGCAGCGGCAGGCACTCAGAAGGTAACTTGTACTGTACAGGTGACAGGAAGCGTACTGGAACACACAGGTAAACAGCAGCGACACAGCAGCCGGGGGGTCAGGCTCTATGTAGGTATAACAACTAACTGACTGTCACATCAAGGGAGGTACAGTGAGCCCTAACTGGAACCCGGCCCACTGTCCCTGCCTACTTGATGTGCTGCCCTAGGCGACAGACGGCAACTGGGCGACAGTCCCTGCGCTGCTAAACTGCTGGGGCCATCAGGAGGAAGAAGGGTCAGACAGTCCGAGTCAGCAACAGATCAGTAACGTAATGCCAAAAAACGGAAGACAAGAGAATAAACGGAGGACACGCCAAAAGTTCAGAACACGGTCGGGAGCGAGGTACCAAATCAGGAAGCAAGCCGAAGTCAGGAAACAAGCCAAGGTCAGTTAAACAGGAGAAGCAAACTTACAAACACAGGAAACAACACAGTCAGGAAATATCACAGGCAACGCCTGAAGATCTCTGCAGGTTGATATGGATTGCCCGGACACCGCCCTAGTAGCTGATTGGAGCAGCCTCCGGGCCCTCTTATTGCAGCATGTGACAGGCCCTCTATGCAGAGTAGCTGGAGACCTGTCAATCAAAGGATCTCCAGCAGCCTGTCTCTCTGGGTTTGGACCCAAACCAGGAGATGCAGGTGCAGAGCATTGCTCCCTAGACGCTGGAAGCTGAGCAGGTAAATGCATGCTGACACTGACCATGCACAAGGGGAGTTAGTTCCTTTCATGCAAACTGAGGTCACAGGTTAATTCCACAGGAAGCCAGAGAGGACAAGAGAAGCAGGAATGAGTGCCGCAGCACAGACTGGAGTTGGGATAAGTAAGTATCGTGCAGGAGCAATAGCAGAGGCACAGTACATGACCACGGTTCGAGACAGTGGCTGTGGTGTGCACCATGACATTGTTGGCATGATGTTCTTTTTCTGTAATGCTTTATTGCTTCTACGCTTGATATAATGGAACTTATACCTTCCAAAAAGTTCAACTTTTGTCTTGTCAATCCACAGAATCTTCTTCCAAAAGTCTTGGGATCATTGAGATAATTTCTGGAAAAACTGAGATGAGCATTTATGTCCTGTTTGGCTAGCAGTGATTTTCACCCTGGAACTCTGCCATGCAGGCTATTTTTTGCACATTCTCATTCTTATGTTTGAGTCATGAATAGTGTTGAGCGATTACGTTGGCCATCGACATCGGTCGATGGTCGATAGTCGACCATCATCGACAAGATATTCGATGGTCGATGATAGATTATGATCGATTACCATTAAAGTCTAATGGGAGAGCAACAAACCTTCATTCTTTACACCCATACAGGGATGGAGAAGCTCCCAGATAATAACATCCACAACAGTCAGATGGATATGTAGCTACATCTTAGGCAAACACATTCAGGTTAATAAAAGCCACAGAAAAAAAAATCACAGGGACCATTTACTATCCTGTCTTTTGCACCACAGCATGAGCCGTAACCTGCATGACCACAAATTAAAAAGTGCCAGGAAGGCAGTTATTGATTTGAAACCATCATTTTATTGGAACTGACATTAAATATCCCTGTCCTGGAACGCAGCTTGAGCCCAAACTGCATGACCCCCAGATTTAAAAAGTGCCGGAAAAAGGGAGTCTTTGAACCACCATTTTGTTTCACTGGACATAGACTATTCCTGTCTGGGGCCACAGCATGAGCCCCAAACCTGCATTGACCCAGATTCAAAAAGGCCGGAAAAAGGAGTCTTTCAACCACATTTTAGGTTTTACTGGACATTTGACTATACCTGGTCCTGGGCCACAGCATGAAGCCCCAACTGCATGACCCCCCAGATTTAAAAATTGCCGAAAAAAGGAGTCTTTGAACACCATTTTATTTCACTGGACACTAGACTATCCTGTCATGGGCCACAGCATGAGCCCCAAACCTGCATGACCGCAGATTAAAAGTGCTGGAAAAAGAGTCTTTCAACCCACCATCTTTAAGTTTCACTGGACATTGACTATACCTGTTCCTGGGCCACCGCATGAGCCCCAAACCTGCATTGACCCTAGATAAAAAGTGCCAGAAAAAGGAGTCTTTCAACACCATCTTAGTTCACTGGACATTGACTATACCTGTCCTGGGCCACAGCATGAGCCCCCAACTGCATGACCCCCACATTTAAAAGTGCGGAAAAAGGAGTCTTTCAACCACCATTTTCGTTTCACTGGACTTATACTGTCCCTGGTCCTGGGTAGCGCTTTGCCCCTCTGTATGAGTGCGGACCAATTGGCTACAGCTTGAAATACTGGTGTAATGCTCTGTTCCACCCAGGTGCCCTTTTTCTTTTGGCATTCTTTTTCTCATTTTACTCAACGTCGCTGGAGGAAATTGTCTCTGTAGTTTGTCTCTGTCCGTGCTCATCACTCCCTGTTCCTCTGATACCTACATCTGGTCAAGTTTTCCTGTACCTCCCTTGTACAATTCAGAGGAATATTTGTTTACCAGCTCATTATGTACATGCAAGTTTTTTAGTAGTTTATTCTAGAAAACACATTTTTAAAATTGGATGGTAATCCCACCATGTCTTTGTTTCTCTTTTTTTCATTGTATTAATGGGTTGTCTCAATACAGGGATTGATAGCTATGTTAAAGATCTTGCAAAAACAAGTCCATTTTGCAATATGTGTCCCATTAACAGTGTTGCCTACCTATTCTGTTTCGGAAAGCACCATCACCCTTGAAGCCACTCTTGACAATTGTGAAGAAACAAAAGTCTGTTAGAACAAAATTTTTTTTATAATAGGTCCTGTAGTATGCTGCATTCAAAGCAAGCATGACCCATAAATTATAAAAATTTACTTCTCAGCCACTGTTAAAATTGTGAGGGAGAAATGCCACTTAGAAGCCAATTTCTCGCTTTTTTTTTTTCGGATGGGATGGCGTTCCCAAAGGACCCATGATTATTGCTGTATCTCACAGCAACATGGCCGCAAAACCTTTGACAAGGCGAAAACTTCTAAAGATAAAGTGAGTAATGGAATACGGTGTTGTCATTAACCTTGCTGTCTTTTAAAAACGTCTCCTCACAGCAAAACCAGCAAAATGAAAATGTGGGAAAAAGAGAATAAAAAATTGCAGTAAGAGAAATGAAGATATAAAAAAAAAAAGTTTCAGAGGACTATTTTCTGTTTGAGAGGAATGTGAAAGTACGACCGACAAAACTAATCGTGTGACCCTCGGAATTGGGGCCTAACATTCATCAGAGATCAATGCCTGATTCATAATGATGAAAGTCTAAACGATTCCACATGTATTGTGGAATGCGGATGCGTTTGTCTGTAATGACTCCTCCAGCTGTGCTTTGAAAGGTCGCTCAGAAAATGACGCTGGGCTGGGCAGGACAAAACCTCTATGGCTGTCGAGCGAGCTCGGGCATTCGTCCATTTTGGATACCCAGAAGTCTATTGAGTCGAAACACATACAAAAAACATCTGGTGTTGAGACGCAGAATAGTCGGTGCACCATGATCTTAAGCTAGTCTGTGTGTTGGATGTGTGCCCTGCATTGCATGCGTTGGGTATGGTGGTAAATAAAGAATGCCATGAGGTCACCCATTAGCTTCTGCACTTGTCTGCTGCTGCTGCCGCTACGGCTAATTGGCACTTCTACTGCGTCACGTCGCTGTATGTTGTTCACCGTGACTTTGAGGAACGTGAAGCAGACACAAACAGATGTCTCCAGTTGATCAATCAGCACGGTCTCCATTTTCCTGCATTTTATCTTCTATTTGGGGTGGGTGAAGTAAGTGCTGAGTTTTGTTTTCTTGTAACGGGGATCCAGGAGGGTGGCCCACCCAGTCACTGTTGTTCATTTTGATGGCCTTAATGCGCGGATCATGTTGGAGGAAATGCTAAGGAGCATTCCAAGCACTCATGTGAGAGATGGAGCCATGATTTTCCCAACGCTCTGGGTCGGGGGCAGGCACTAGCAAACTGATCTTCCTCATCTTCCTCTCCACCTCAAATTCGCGGCAATTCTTTCCAAGGCAAGATGACGTCGGTAACGTCGTGTCTAGGAAAAAAATACCTCCAACTCCTCCGCTGCCTCCGGCACAGCTTCAACACAGCCCTGACTTGCCTGAGATGAGCCCTGACTTGCCTGAGATGAGCCCTGACTTGCCTGAGAGCTGATGCGCTGCCTTGCACTAGCCCTGGACCCCGAACCACTGCCTAATGTAAGACGATATAAAATTGAGAAAAAACTATCGGGCCTTGTGGATTCGACGGAGAGATAGGCGTCGTGTCCGCTCTGTGTCCGTCTCCTCCTCCGTCGCTGGCGGGACCTGTTGTTCAGAGTGTCCAACGATCGTTCCAGAACTAAGATCACCACAATGCTCATGCTGACAAGGGCATCGTCGCACTGACCATTTTTGGTTGCTTCTTCAAAACTGGCAAGGATGGTGCAGAGCTCTTTCACCTGCCTCCACTCTCGGTGGCTCAACACCCCGAGGTCCGCACCGCTGCTGTCAGGCCATGTTCACTTCGTACAGCGTAATGGCATTGCGCTGCTGCCACAATCGCTGGAGCATGTGGAGGGTGGAATTCCAGCTGTTGCCACGTCAACAATGAGACGGTTGACGGGGAGGCGAGCTGACGCTGCAACGCAGCCAGGCGGGGACGAAGCAGGGTGCGAACGGCGGAAGTGCGAAACTTAGACTTCGAGCCTTCCTCAGCAGGCAGCCAGACCCGGGTAGCTCTTTAGAAATTTCTGGACGACAAGGTTCAATGACATGTGCCAGGCAAGGATGTGCTCCAGCCTACCGATCTTTAAGGGCGGCCAGCAGATTTCGCCCGTTATCGCACACCACCTTCCCTGGCACAAGGTTCTTGTCACCCAGCCAGCGCTCGGTCTCGTTGCGGAGAGCCGTCCACAGCTCCTGTGGACGGTCTCCAAGACGGATTAATTTCAATATGGCCTGGTTTCTCTGGGCACGTGATGCCACCAGAGGACCTTGGGGGAAAGAGCCCTGCACCATCCCTGCGGATTTGAAGAGCGTGCGCCGAGCCTGAGAGCCACCGTCACCCACAGAGACATCCACCCACTCACCCAGTGAGCTGTCACAGAGATATACGCCTTGGCCGTGCTTACTAGTCCATGTGTCGGTGGTCAGATGGACTTTTCCGGCCACAGATGCAGACAACGAGCTTGAAATTTTAGATGACACGTGGCTGGCCAGGGCAGGGACGGCTTTTCTGGCAAAGAAATGCCTGCTCGGCATCTGGTATTGGGGGCGAGCGTGGGCCATGACGTGGCGGAACCCATCTGTGTCCATCAGACGGAAAGGCAACATTTCCAAGGCCAAAAGCCTGGCAATGCCGACATTCAGGCTTTTGGCTTTGGATGGTTTTTGGGGTTTAAAGGTTTTATCTTCTGCTCCCAAACTGGAAGACAGAAGGCTGGCTGCAGACTGCCGCTGTACGGGGTGCAGGGCCAAACTGGCGGGAAAGGGGAAAAGGGGGGGGGTTTG
>JAODAL010035053.1:0-43425 GCA_025379985.1 Phyllomedusa bahiana | reverse complement strand
AACGCCAACTTGGCCCTCTGGGGGGTTTCTCGTTGCTTTTGGGATCGCCGTCCTTGGTAGGACAATCTTGGCACAAATAACCTTCGAACACTGAGGAATGGTTCAAACTGGCCTCAACCAGCTTTATTGAGGCACACAATTATAGAAAACACAAATCATAAAAATAAAACCTTGGCCGTCTGACCTCTAACTATACACAAGATACGTCCCTCACTACTTGTAGACTTGGCCTACTGCCAGCTCCACAACCACGTTTTTCCAGCCTCTGCTGGATTCGGCTTCCTGAAGGCAGCCACCTGCTTGCCTCAAGCCTCTGGGGGCCAGAGCTCTCTTCCCAGCTCTTCTGTTGCTCCACTCTCAGGTGGTTGACCACGCCCCCCCGATCACCTGGAAAGACAGGCTTTTTATAGCCATCCCGAGACTGGCCCAAAACCCGACATGGAACCTGGATACCTGGGTCGCGGGAACAGCCACCCACCCATCTGCAGCTGTTCCGAGGAAGCCAACCCATAATGGCTGGATACCAGCCATGCTACATACAGCTGTCGCAAACCTAGTGTTGCTGACAGACAACCATTGGCTCCCCCCACCAAGCCCGGGCTCTTGGTGGCACGTCTCTACCCGGAAGACTCCACCTAGTGGGACAGAAACTACTCTTTGCCACTCTGTCACAATATATAATATATAATATATATATATATATATATATATTATATATATATATATATATATATATATATATATAATAATATATATATATATAATATATATATATATATGTATCTATATATTATATATATATTAATATATATATATATATATATAATATATATATATTACGGTTCAAAAGTTTGGAATCACTTAGAAATGTCCTTATTTTTGAAAGAAAGCACAGTTTTTTTCAATGAAGCTAACATCAGAAATACACTCTATACATTGTTAAAGTGGTAAATGACTATTCTAGCTGCAAACGTCTGGTTGCTAATGCAATATCTACATAGGTATATAGAGGCCCATTTCCAACAACCATCACTCCAGTGTTCTAATGATACATTGTGTTTGCTAACTGTGTAAGAAGGCTATTGGATATTATGAAAACCCTTGTACAAGTATGTTAGCACGGCTGAAAACAGTTTTGCTGATTAGAGAAGCTATAAAACTGACCTTCCTTTGAGCTAGTTGAGAATCTGGAGTTTTACATTTGTTGGTTCGATTAAACTCGCAAAATGGCCAGAAAAAGAGAACTTTCATGTGAAACTCGACAGTCTATTCTTGTACTGAGAGATGAAGGCTATTCCATGCAAGAAATTGCCAAGAAACTGAAGATTTCCTACAACGGTGTGTACTACTCCCTTCAGAGGAGAGCACAAACAGGCTCCAACCAGAGTAGAAAGAGAAGTGGGAGGCCCCGCTGCACAACTGAGCAACAAGACAAGTACATTAGAGTCTCTAGTTTGAGAAATCGACGCCTCACAAGTACTCAACTGGCAGCTTCATTAAATAGTACCCGCAAAACGCCAGTGTCAATGTCTACAGTGAAAAGGTGACTCCGGGATACCGGCCTTTAGGGCAGAGTGGCAAAGAATAAGCCATATTTGAGACTGGCTAATAAAAGGAAAATATTAATATAGGCTAAAGAACACAGACATTGGACACATTAAGATTGGAAAAAAGTGTTATGGACAGACGAATCGAAGTTTGAGGTGTTTGGATCACACAGAAGAACATTTGTGAGATGCAGAACAACTGAAAAGATGCTATAAGAGTGCCTGATGCCATTAGTCAAGCATGGTGGAGGTAATGTGATGGTCTGGCCTAAATTTGGTGCTGGTAAAGTGGGAGATTTGTAAAAGGTAAAGGGGATTTTAAATAAGGAAGGCTATCAATCCATTTTGCAACGCCATGCCATACCCTGTGGACAGCGCTTGATTGGAGCCAATGTCATCCTGCAACAGGACAATGACCCAAAGCACACCTTCAGATTATGCAAGAACTACCGTATATACTCGAGTATAAGCCGACCCGAGTATAAGCCGAGGCACCTACTTTTGCCACAAAAAATGGGAAAGCTTATTGACTCAAGTATAAGCCTAGGGTGGAAAATGCAGCGGCTACTGGGGAATTTTAAAAATAAAAATAGATACCAATAAAATTACATAGGCATTTTAAATTTTCCCCCCCAAAGGGCGGGGTTAGTCAGTTTTTTGTCCCCCATGGGCAGTTAAAGGCTTTTAAAAAGGCTTTTCATGTCCCCCATGGGCAGATAAAAGGCAGGTATAGGAATTTTTAATGTCCGCCATGGGCATTTTTAATACCCCCATGGGCAGATTTGGGCCCTGGTATACCCGTTTAATGCCCCCCAAATACCCCGGTTTAGGCTTTGAAAAACATTTTAAAATTTTTACCCCAATAGGCGGGAAATGGGAAAGCAAAATGCCCCCCTAGGCGGGCAAAAAGGCGGCAATTGCCCCCATAAAAAGGTTATAGGCCCTTTCATGGGCAGGGTGGGGGCAGGTATTTTCATTTTGGGGCTGGTATAGGCGGGTTATGGGGCCCCCTTTGGGCAGGCAAAGGGCAGGTTTTAGGCATGTATGGGGTCCCCCTAACGGGGCTATAGGTGAAATGGTCCCTAGGAAAAATATGGGAAAGTATATGCAGGTTAGGTCTTTAAATTTCCCCCTAGACGGGCAATACGGAAATAGGTCCCCTGGGCGGGTTTAAAAGGGCATTCCCTGGGAAAGGAAATGGGCCCTTTAACAAAGGGAAATTTATAAACAGGCTATGGGCCAGAAATGGGGCAGATAAAGGCAGTACAAAAAAGGTATAGGCGGGAATAGGCCCCAGGTAAGATAGTAATGGGCAGGTATAGGGAAGGTTATAGGCAGGTAAAAGGCAGGAAATAGGCAGGTATAATTTTTTTTTTTTTTTTTATTTTTTAGGGGGGGGTTTAATAGGCAGGTATAGGGGGGCATACTAGGCGGGGAAATAGAAAGAACAGGCAGGTAAAAGGCAGTACTAGGCGGGTTTTTGGGCATTTTAAAGATGTACTGGGAATTAAAGGGTACAAAGGGGTATGGCATCTTTTTAAAAACAAAAAAAAACCCACTTACCTTGACCCCCTGGTTTCCGTCTCCCGGGCCCCCTTCCCTTAAGGGTGATGATACCCCCCCGTTGGGGCCCCTGGGGCCCGGAAACTCCCGGACGGCCGAAATCTGCTTGGCCGTCCAAAAGTCCCGCGGAGCAGTGGTATCTTTTTCTCCTGCAAGGGCCGCCCGGAGGATCGCAGCAGGGGAAGAGTTTCCCTGCCCGCGCAGGGGGCCACTGCCCGCCCCCGAACGTTTTTCCACTGACTGGGGAATTCAGTTATTTGCGCTCCCTGGGGAGCCGATAAAAATGAAGCGTCCCTGTCGGCCCCACGGCCATCGAAAGCGCCCAGCGCCGACAAGTGATTTCAGAAAAGCCGAGGGGGGATTTACTCCAGTATATACGGTTTTTAAGGGAAGAAAAGGCAGCGGTTTTCAAACCGTAATGGAGTGGCCAGCGCATTTTTAGAAAATAAAAACCCCAAAACCTTTGAGCTGTTTTTTAGCATTTAAACCGTTTTTGGTACGAAAAAAAGTGCCCTTTCAACCCAACCCCAATTTTTGGGGGGGCCCCTTCGGGAAGAAAGGGGGTTAAAATTTTTTCTAGATTACCCCGCAAATTAACACTAGAATGTCTGAATGCTGTAATTGCTGAAAAATGGGGTTTCTTTGCCGAAAAAAATTTTTGAAGTAAAAATTTTTATTTCAAATAAAAATCATTATTTAAAAACCCCTTGTTAGTCAATGTTTTGGACTATATTTCTTTTCATTTTCCCAATCCATTTGATAAATAAAAGAAATATTTTTCCCGGGAAAAAAATAAAAAATTTTCTGGGAAACCCCAAAAATTTTTAAATATATAAAAATAAACCCCACACAAAAACGAAATTTACCCCTCTAATTTTTCGCTTTGAAATCCTGATAGCCATCGTTTGAAAAAAAACAAAAATACAAATTTTTGCTGTCAAACCATCAGTCAGCAGTCCTTATTTTTCAGTTTATCGTTTGCTGTTCTCCATGCCCTAATTTTCTGTTCCCCCAAGGGGGGAAAAACCCTTTCAATTTCTAATAAATTCTATGATATTTCCAAATCTCAAATTATTTTTGCAGGATTATAACCCATCTGTAAATTTTAAATTAAAGGGTCCGCAAAGACTCATGATCCTTTTTTTATAAAAAAGATGATTTAGCAAATTATGGTAGTTAAGAAATCTTTGGCAATTAAATTAAAAGCAGCCAGGATTTTTCAGCTGCTCCAATGGATATAGTAGGGGATGATTGTGTCATTTTTAAATTTTTTTGGCAGGCCCTTGCAATAACTCTCTGTTTTAAAAAAAATATGGTAAGTTTCCCGGGAAATTTTGTTTTTAAAAAACCCCAGGTAGCACCCAAGAATATTTACATTTAGTTGGGTCCCGTTATGGAATTACAGTTTCTCCCCAAAAGTGATACAAACCCCCCCAAAATTTTTTTAAGGTTTTTTTTTTTCTTTCCCAGAAAGCATTTGTAAAATATCAATGACTATCGTGTTTGGGTTTTAAAAACCCTTTTGTTTTTCCCCAAACCTTTTTTGTGGCGCGCCCTTTTTATTTTAAACAGTATCTAACCCAAAAAACAAAATACAAACCTTTACATTTTTTTTAAAATATTGTATTATATTTTTCCCTGGTCAAAAACTGAAAATATTACACTTTGATACAATTAAAAAATCTGTGCAAGCTTGTATTAAAATGTACATTTTGGGATGCCCTCAAAATAACCTCAAACACTGGTGTTGTTTGAACTTTTCTAGAAAAGTTTTCAAGAAAAAAATTTCTCGTTTTTTTAGAACTCGAACTAAAAACTGATCTTTTTCCCTGTTCTTTTCGAAAAAAGGGTTCCACCCAATTCTATTTCGCCCACGCGTTTTTCCCATTTAAATTTTTCAATGGCTTTCTCCCCCCTTTTGGGGGGAAATTAAAATCCCCTTTTAAAGAACTTTTAGTGGCCACCCAAACATTCCCAAGCACAAAAAAGGCCAAAAACGCCTTTCGCTGAGGTGAGGACTCTCTTTGGGTGCTAAAACCCAACATGAAAAATTTTTAAAAATATATTTCACGAATTCCTTTTGGGGAAAAAAATTTTTTCAGTCACTCTCTGTACTTTACAATTGCTCTTATTTAGATGGCATTTTCCTCTCCATAGACATAAAAAAGTTGGGGGTTTTTTGGGTATTTGGGCAGCACCTTTCCAACACCCAAAGCTGTTTTTTGGTGACATTTTGCGGCTCAAATAACGCCTAATTTCTATATACATGGATTTATATTATAAAACGTGTTGGTTTTGGCAAAATCTTTTACTAAATACCCAAAATTTCATTTTTGCAGTTTTGGGGTTTCGTAATTGTATAAAACCCCCAAAAAAAATTTCCCAAAAGGGTTTAAAAGGGGGGCTTTTGGGCCCCTCAGATGCGGGCCCCCTTAAAGCTTCACTGCTGAAACCTCCATAGCTATCCCCTGCTTGCAAGCTTTTCCTCATTGAAAGGAAAGAAGTATTTTACCTCCCCAATTTTTTTCTTTTACTCTTAAAACCCAAAAATTTTCTTTTACAAAGTTTTTCCCAAACTTATTCAGCTTTCTGTTATGGAGGGGAAATTACTTTTTTTCCCTCTCCCTTTGTTAGGTATAAAAATTAACCAAACATTTTCTCCCATTGATTTTAAAGGGGGTTTTCGAAGTTAAAAATTTCCCGGGTTCAAAGGGTTCAGGTTCAAATTGAACTAAAAATTTTTTAAAACCCCCGTTTCAAACATTTCCTAAAACCACACAGTCATCAATGTCAAAATTTCCCTGGAACAAAAATAGTTACCCCCTAAGTTCAATGGACAGATTGTCCCCAATTTGCAATTTTTTTCCCCCCAAATTCAGGTGAAAAAGGTCCAGGTGTAAAAGGGGAAACCCAGGATTTTAAGATCTAAAAAAATAAAATTTTTTCCCTCAAACGAAAATTTTCCTAAGCTATAAGAAGATTGAAACTGAGCTGCAGCATGGTGGCCAAGACCATACAGTGTTTAACAAGACAGGTTCCACTCAGAACAGGCCTCACCATAGTTGACTAAAGAGGTAAAGTGCACATTCTTAGAGTCATATCTAGACATTGTCTTTTCAAAATAGACATATGAGTTTCGCCAGCATTGCTGTAGAGGTTAAAGGGGTGGGAGATCAGCCTGTCAGCGCTTAGACCATATGCCACACACTGCATCAATTTGGTCTGTATGGCTGTTGTTCCAGAAGGAAGCCTCTTCTAAAGATGATGCACAAGAAAGCCCGCAAACAGTTTTCCGCAGACAAGCAGACTAAAAGCAGAGATTACTGAAACCATGTACTGTGGTCTGATGAGACCAAGATAGACTTATTTGGTTCAGATGGTGTCAAGCGTGTGTGTCAGCAACCATGTGAGCAGTGCAAAGACAAGTGTGTCTTGCCTACAGTCATGCATGGTGGTGGGAGTGTCATGGTTTGGGGCTGCATGAGTGCTGTCAACGGTGGAGAGCTACCATTTATTGAGGGAATCATGAATGCCAACATGTACTGTGACATACTGAAGCAGAGCATGAACCCCCCTTCAGAAACTGGGCTGCAGGGCAGTATTCCAACAAGCGGCAAACATACCTCCAAGATGACAACTAACTTATTACAGAAAATGAGGATAAAGGTGCTGGACTGGTCAAGCATGTCTCCAGACCTAAACCCTATTGAGCAACTTTGGGGCATTCTCAAACAGAAGGTGAAGGAGCACACGGTCTCTTACATCCACCAGCTCCATGATGTCATCATGGAGAAGTGGAAGAGGATTCCAGTGGCAACCTTTGAAGCTCTTGTGAACTCCTTGTCCAAGAGAGTTAAGGCAGTTTTGAAAAATAATGGTGGTGCTGCAAAATATAGAAATTTGGTGCACAATTTCTACATTTTTACTCATTTACTGTTGAGTGGTTTAGAGATTGATGGCTGTGTGTTGAGTTACTTTGAGGGCACACCAAATTTACACTGTTACTCAAGATGTATGTTACATCTATAAGTGAGAAGATTTTAGTATTATTATTTTTGCATTTTTACTATCCAGAGAGCAAAAAGCTAAAACCATCTCCTCTATCTATTAAGAAACTTTTTCCCTCATGCGGAGCCCCTACAACTAACCCATCCCTAAAGTAGACAGGACATCCATGTTCTATTACTGGGTCCACTAACAAGGTTTTATTTAATAAACTGCTTTTTGTAGCTGTGAGTAACAGAGTTATGAAAGTCAGAAAATGAAAGTCTATAAATTGAGTTTGTTTTTTATATATATATTGTTGATTGTGTTTTATGTGATTAATATTATAAAAACAGAATTCTGAAATATTTTTTGTTTATGGGGACCAGTAAAGCAGAGACAATGGTGCGAACACTTTCATTTTCACCACATTACTAGTCAGCTTTGCTGTATAGACTAAGAAATGGTCAGCAGAGGGCAGGGGATTAAATGAAAACTATATTGTACTGCTGGTGGCCTAAACAAGAAAGGATAACAAATAAAGCCCTATACAAATAATTAGGGCTTTCTGTTCATCTCTCCAGTCTTATGGTCTCTGTACTACTATATTACTTCACTTTATGGACATTGTAGAAATCTATGACATTTTTCTGCCAAGTGATTCCAATGTATTGCAGCTGCCATGAAGCATACAAATTCTCCTGCACTGTCTATACAGACAATCCATGGAGGAAGTGTATACCTCGAGTATTATTGCTAATAAACATCACAATCACTAAAATGGATTCCCCATCCTTCCTCATTGTGCGTACACAGTGGTGAAGGGTTTGAATGTAGCAGCAGTCAAACTTATCACTGCTCTGGTCGAAGTCTAGGGGACATTAACAGTGCTCACCTATCTTCAGTAGTCACAGGGACTTTGAATAGAGCAGAATTGCTCATATTTAATAATGCTTTATCCAAACCCTTTCTCACTGCACACCTATAATGATGAAGAGTACGGGCCTTCAATCTTTATTTTTGTGATTATCGGGGATCCCAGCATTGGAACCCCCAGTGATCAGATACTTATCACCTAACCTGTAGATAGACGATAAATGTCTATAGTGGGGAAAATTCTTCAATTCTAATTCAACTTCAATATATTCAGAAGATACCCTTTATGGAGAGGAGAATGAGGAAAACTGTTCATAGATCAATAAAGTTTCTAAGAAGGGATGCAAATCATCTTCTCCTAAAAAGACAATGGAGTGAAGCTGCATAAAGAGCCTCATGTGTGTGTGCTCTCACTTCACCCCATCTATTTTACAGCAATACATTAGACCTAATGTACTTGGACAGCAGTGCCCAGTGTTAGATGCTGATATGACTGAATGTTATACTGTATCTAGGAGTGTTGAGTAAATAGGATCTTTCTGGATGGCATGGATGTAGTCTGTCTAAACCGCTAAAGAATGACTATACTGCAATGTAATATAACATCGCTCAATTCAGTCCCATACCTGGACAAAAAAAAATGGAAAAAAGTAAATAAATAAAAAAAGAAAAGCAAAAAAAAAAAATAAAGTAATAAACATACACCACGCTTTCCATATTATAAATGCTTACCAAAATGAATATATTGTTTTCATGGTCACATGCGTAGCATCTTGGGCAAAAAAATTGTAACATATTCAGTTTAAAGGGACTTTTGCTCATCAACATTTTTTTCTATGTTCAGCTGGCCAAGTTTAAGAACCCTGCTCTAAAGGCTACTGCAGCGTGGCACTGATGTTTGTAAGGCAGTACTCTGCTTTAATGAAGGAGCTCATACTAGCACTTACAGTTGAAACCAGAAGTTTACATACAGTATATAAAAAGACATATATGCTTGTTTTTCTCACTATCTGACATTAAATTAGAATAAATCTTATCCGTTTTAGGTCAATTAGGATTACCAAAATTATTTATATTGCCAAATGCCAGAATAATAAGAGAGATTTTTAAGGCATTTTTATTACTTTCTGCAAAGTCAAAAGTTTACATACACTAGGACAGCAGTGGCGAACCTATGGCACGCATGCCAGAGGTGGCACTCAGGGCCCACTCGCTGGCTTCACTTTAAAAAAAAATCTGCGTTGCCATGCTAGAAGCGCTCAGAATCCGGATCACAGTGTCAGACCTGGGGCCTCTGGTAGGCCCCAGGTATGACACAGCGCTGTAGTTACATCATCGCTCCACTGCCTCTCCTCAACCACACAGCTGTCATGGGCTGCCGGAGGAGCATCCCGGCATTGGCGGCTTGATGACGTTATCACTCCTCCAGTGATGGGCAGAAGAGGAACACGCTGGGAAGGAGGTAAAGTAAGTGTGTGGGGGCGTCCCCACTGCAAAGGACAAATCCCGGGTTGGGTTTTTCCCCCGGCCGGTTTTTGGGAACCTGTTTTGGGGCCTTTTCCCCACACCGCGAGGGGTGGGGGGGCGGCTTTTTCCGGATGAGCGGAGGAAAAACCCTCCCCTTAAAACATTCACAACCCAAAAGTTTCCCCCGAAAACCCGGAGGGAAAGTTTTGTGCTAGCAAAAATGTTTTGCGGCCTTTTTACCGGGTTTGGAAAAAAGCCGGAGGGAAAAACCCCGTGCATTTGGGACTGCTGCAGGTTTTTCCATGAGCCCCTTTGGGTGCTCTTTTCCGCTGGGTTTTTCAGGGGGTTTTGAAAAACCCAAAAACTGCCTGAAAAAAATGGCAAAAAAAACCCCGTGCTGGGGGGGACTTTTCCCTTTTTTTAAATTTAATTTTTTTTTGGTCAACTGTCTGCTGGGCACCTTGTACACTGCTATTCCCACTATAGGGTTTCATTTGGTATAGGGGAAAAATTTGGCAGAAATATGTGCTAAGTGTTGTAGCTTAAAAAAAGCTTTAAAGATTTTTTGATCGGGTTTTCTTTTTAAAAACCAGGATTTTTTTAAATGCAATCATTGGAGACACACACGGGCATATTAAATTGAAATTTTGGGTTTAAAAAAAAAAATGTCTGCCCCCCCCCTTTCCCCTTGGCAATTAAATTGGGTTTTATAGACCCCCCCTTCCCCCTGCAAAAATTTCATTAGCCAATAAATTAAAAAATAGCTACCCTTTCTTATACGCGGGTTTAAAAAATTTAGTTTCCAAAGGGCCCCCTTTACTCACTAAAACAAAGAAATTTTTTTCCCTTTTAAAAATGTCTTTAACTCCAGGCCATGTGTTTCCAACCCTTTGGAGGAGGGGTAGGGGCATGTCAAATTACATTCCAAAGACCTGAGTGTTTAAAAATTTTTGGGATGAAAACCCACAAAAAGAGTATTTACAAATCATTATCAGTATAAAATTTTTTAGATTTTCCCCTCAAAAATTCCCCCCCTTTGAGCCGATTGTGTATAGATCGGGTTTTTATTTTTTTTTTTCCTGAGTACATTTCCAGCAGCTAACCTGCATTGCCAGCCCTTCTTGTTAATGCTTCTTTATTCCCTCCCAAAACCATGCTGGATTCCCAAGAAAAAAGATCATCTAAACATTTTAAGTCATCTAACATTTGAGACTGTTTTATCCCCTGAAGAAAAGGGTTTATTATTTTTCCAAAAAAAGTCAAAAACAAGATATGACTATCTTCTTTTTTAGTTTCCTAACATGCCCCTAATTTTTTAAACACACACTTTTATTAGAGCAGAAACACCTTGTATAACCATCTGTAATTATCCCTTTTGACACCCCAACTTGGGGCCTCTAAACCAATTTGCTAGTTTTAAAAAATGACAACATAAAAACCCCAAAATTGGGGCCTTCTTAATTTTGGTTTTCCCTTTCTAACCCCATACATAAACTCAGTCTTGCAAAAAAAAAAACACTTTTTTTTTAAAACTGCCCTTTTAAAAACAGCGCATGCCTGGGGGAATCTTGCTTTTATCTAACCCCCTTTGGGGGGGGAAATTTAAAAAGGAAAATGGTGACAGCCTAGTTTATTTATGTTTTCTTTCTACACCAAAAATTTAAACCCCCTTTTTTATGCAAAAATTTTAAAAATTTTGTCTTCAAGCAGATCTCTCAGATGTGTGAACCAATTTTAAACAGTTTACTTTCATTTTACAAAAAGGGGCCCAATTTTTAATTTTTCCACACCCATCTCCTTTTACTTCCCCCAGTTTCCTCTAACTTTTTTTTCCAAACCCCCCACCATTTTCCTTTGAGGGCCCCTGATTACTAAAAGTCCCCCATTTCCAAATTTGCAGAAACACTTGTCAAATCTATTAAAAGGAAAAAATTTTACTCTTTTCCCCATTTTAATCTATGAAAAACTATTACTAAACAAGTAGCTCCTACACAAACATAAACCCCTTTACTTTACCCAAAAAAGGAGGTTTTTCCCATTGACACTTTCAATCGGACCCCTTTCATTTTTTTGACTTTAAATAACGGTACTGGTATCTTATATTTAAAAAACCCTCCAAATTTTTAAACAAAATTCATTTCTCGGGCCCCCTAATCTTTGTGTTGTGGGGTTAAACTTTAAAAAAAACTTTGAATGGGCCCAAATTCCTTTTTTATGGGTTTTCCCCCCTCCAGTGATTTTCCCCTTCATTATTTCCAGTTTTAAAATTTAAAGGAAAGCTGGGGGGTTTCTAGGGGGGTAAAAGACATTGTAACAGTTCCCCCCCGGTTGACAAAATTTTATAGATGGGGCAAATTTTCCTGGGTGCTTGCTGGGGTTGCACTTTCAAAAAATAATCATGATAGTTAATGATTTTGCAGGAAAACTTTTTTTCACCCATTTTTCCCTCTTCCTAATCACGGGAAACGGGAGTGGTTTCTCCTTTGGGGCTGGTGGGGACCCAGTTTTTTTTTTTCCCTCTATTTTCATAAAAGTCTCATTTTTTCGGGCCAAAAACGGGGAAAGGGACTTTTTCCCGGTAATGATAGGCTAAAGGCCCCTTTTTTCTAAATTTTCTTTCAAGGCCCCCCCAAAAAATTCACCCATTTAAAGGTAGTGGCTATCAGGTCATGCTCATTCGGGAATAGAATCAAAAACTTGTTTTAGTTTCTGTTTTAAAGGGTTTTCTCCCGGATCTGTACTTTTCCTGTCATATTTTTATGCGGGTTGAAGTAAAACCTTGGGAAATTTGGCCTTTTTGGGGGGAGTCCCCAACCAATATCTCTTTGGGGAAAAAACCGTTTAATTTTCCTCAAGGTGTAAAACAGACTGAAACAAAACTAATGGCAAACACTCTGCCCAATGGCTTCCCTGTTTTTTTTTCATTTAACTGTTCAAATTTTTTTCCTTTTCTCTGAGAGGGTAGAGAACGTGAAAGGGCCTGTTCTTTACCAAAGGGGCACCCGTCTTTTTTTCAGGGACTTTCCTTTTAAAGTGTGTTTTCCTCTATCACTTTTAAATTGTTCTGGTACCCAAATCAACACCAAATTGATTTTTTTGGGCATTTTTCCTGCTGCTTTCTGTTTTGGGAAAAGGCTTCGGGAAAACCGGGAAAAAGATTCTACGCCAAAAAGGAAAATTTGCACCCCTTTGGGAAGGGGCCAGCGGTCGGGCATGTTTTCTGGGGGAAACCTTTTTCCCTTTTAATTTTATTTTTTCTGTCTTTTGCACATGTCTACAGACTTAATAGTTTTGGGGGCGGCTTTACGAAGCCAAGGAAAACCCAAATACTTGTTTACTAGCAAACATAAAACTTAGGGGGTTTTGGGACTGGTGGTCAGTCCATGGGCTTCTTAGGCCTTTTCTTGGGGAAAAGGGGACCCAGGGGAGGCAGAGTTAAATTGTCTAAAAACCCCATAGGCCCCCCTAAATTTAAAATTTAAGTCCCGGGTTTATCCCACTCCCCCCTTCTTTGGGCCTTCTGAGCTTTGGATTGAAGGGCCCCTAAGGAAAATCGGGGTTTAACACGGGTATAGGGGGGTGGACAGGGCCCTGTACAGTCACAAGACCCTTTAAAACCCTAGGCTTTGTCGCAGCCATTTTTCCCGGGTTTTTTGTCTGTTCTTATTTCCCTTGCTTCGGGGGCTGTAAGTTTTTGTTGTGCCCTAAACCTTAATTTTTCCCAAGTTTGAAAGGAAAACAACGGGGGCTTTCTTAGGTCTTTTGGACACTTTCTGCATTCTTGAGGGGTTTTCTTTTTGAGGGTTAAGAATCCCCAGGTTCTCCCTAAGGCCCCCAATAATCTGGGCTTTTCCCCCAAATGTATGACATGAGTCTGGGGTATATTTTGTAGTTTTTCCCCCCGCAGCTTTTCTTGCCTTTTTGGTAGTGTTTCCCCAACCCCTTTTTGGGGCAAATGAGGTGGAAGGGGTTTTCAACTTTTTTTAAACCTTTAGGTTCCCGTGACCCACTTAAAATTTTCCAATGTGAAAACCCTGCTGTTTTCCCGTACCGGGTTTAAACTCAAAGGTTAGAATTAGTTTTGGGGAAGCCCTTTCCCCTTTGGGAAAATTTCCTATTGTTTCTTGTGCAAAAACCCTTTGGACCTTTACAAGCATTTTTCTTTTTAATCTTTACCATCACTTTTTCCCCTTTGGGTTTTGTTTTTTGGGTAACAGAGGGGTTTAGAGTTCAAGGTTCAAAACTAAGTCATGAAAAAATTTGGGAAAACCATCAGTAACACACCCCCGCAGGTGTAGTTAACGGGCCATAAGATAGTCATAGTTGAATCTGGGGAATATCTTTGTACATCAAACAAGGGTATTTTTTTGTTAGGGGGAAAACCCGTAAAACCCCTCTGAGACTTTAGGGATAAGAAATTTGTTTTTTAAAATTTAAAATTAACTCGAAACACATAAGGGGCCCTCTGGGCCACGGGATTTTTTTCCCAAAGGCTGAGTTATAGCTACGGGTTTCCCTTGTACCATTTAAACCGTGAAAGGGGATTTGCCGTGGCATCCCCAACCCCCCCAATTCAGGCAGTACAGCAGAACGCTTTGTCTTTAGTCGGGTTTGGGGCCCAGGCAGGTGTAGAGGAAATTTTAACAATTTCAGATTTTGGGAATTTTTTAAATTTGGGCCTCCTCTATCAGCTTAAAGGGCTGTGTAGCCAAACCTAAAACAGAAACTGCATAAGCAAACAAGCTTTATAAATTAAAAATATTACAATATTATTTTCAAACTCAGGAAAAATTTTGAGTTGCCTAGCTCCCCGAAGTAGGTTCCCTTTTTGATCTGTATTCGGGCCTGGGGCGGTGCCTGGCACCAACCGAAAAAGCAAATGTCCTGAAAAGGCAATCTTTGTCTGCAAAAATTGTAACTTTTTTCCATTGGACTCAGGGCCCTCAATCCTAAAAAGAAAAAAAAACAAAACAGAGAGAGTGCAGCACTTTTACATTTTCTGTGTCACGGCCCGATTTTGTCATTTTCCCTGTATTTTAATTTCTGCCAAAAAGCATGGGGATAAACCCCTGTTTAAAGCAATTTTTGGGGGACAAATTTTCTTAGATTTATTGGTTTGTTTTTAAAAAAGTAGTGTGCTCTCCCACAACAAAAAAACATAAGGGGGAGGAAAAAACTGACGAATCTTTTTTTCTACAGTAAAAATTAAACTGCCATTCACAAACTGGAAATTTTGTTTTTGGGGAAAATCTCAACCATTGGCTCTTCCCCTGGGGCCCCCCCCCCGAGTTTGGCAGCATTACCCTTTTTATTTACCATCATTTAAAAAGGGTCACCAGCAGTAAACATCAGTATACATGGCTTTTACCTTATTAAAAAGGGCAGGGCAAAAGGTTTACCAGAAGCAAAGAAGTAAACCCCAAGTTTAAAATAAAACAAACAAAGGAAAAAAAAAGGATCCTTTATAAAATTTCCACACATAAAAAACAAAAAACTTCAGACAAAACAAAAAAGGACAAAAGAAAAAAAAAAAAAGAAAAACAAAAAAATCAATTGGGCCCCAAAAAACAAAACAAGGATGGCAATGGGTCAAAATTTTCCCCAGACTTTAGAGTCTTTTACTTCAAAACAATAAAAAAATTAGTAAAAAATCATCTCTTATTCCTACAAAAGAACACAAAAGGGTTTAAAGTTTAATTTTGCCCCCTCTCCACCCAAAGAAACATTTGGGAAAAAAAAGGGAAGGTTTAAAATTCCGGTAATATAAAAGTGGTTTAAAAAATAGAAAAATTTCAAAATTTTGACAAAATTTTTTGCACAATCCCCAAATTTTTTTTGCCTTTTTTTAAAATGAGCTCTTTTAAATTTTCCACCCTGGGCTTATTTTTTCTTCCAAATTCAACCAAATTTAAGAGGATATTTTTGCAAATTTTTAACCAGATATAACTTATATTCTATTTTTTACAACAAAAGCATAATGAATATAGGAAAATTTTTTTTTGTTTACCCAAAAAATCATCTGGGAGGGGTTTTCCTGTAAAGACAAAAAAAATATCAATTACACACAAAAATAAAAAAATTTAAAAATTTTCTTTCACAGATAAGTGCAGTAATCAATGAAAAAAAAAAACCCCCAAAAGGTGTCTTTTGCAAACTCGGAGTTGGAACCCCTTTCCCCCCCCCCTTCTGAAAAAAAGAGGGTGCCCTTTCTTTTGGCACTAAAAAGAACCCCGGGGAAATCACAGAAATGGAGGGAAAAAAAACCTTTTTTACTGCATTCTCATCTCAAAAACATCATAATTCCCTTTTAAACCCCAATTTTTTTTAGGTGACAACTAAAAAACCCCACCTTATATGAAGACTTTCCCTCATTTTTCTTTTATTTCAAACGTCCAACTTTCACCCATTTCAAGTTTTCCCAAATGTTTTTAACTTCCCGCCTTGTCTTACAATTTCTATTGCAGTTTAGAGGGTTTAAAATTTTTTTTTACTGCCCAACGAGTTACCCAAATTACTCGTTTTCCCAAAATTCACAGCGGGCGTCCCCGTGAATTAGTTTAAACATAATACCTTGATGTGGTTTTGATTCAAAAAACAAAAACCCCTTTATTCAAGTTCCTAAACAAATACACAAATTAAATTTAGTATCGTACCCCGAGATGAAATAGATTTAAAAATTTAAAAAACCCCTCCCTTTTTATGTTCTAATATTTAAAAAAAAATTTTTTTTTGGAAAATCCCGATGGGTTTGAAATTTTAAAAAACTTAAAACCCTTCATTCACGTCTCTAAATATTAAACACAAAATAGTTTGGGATTGTACCTTGATGGTTAGATTTTAAAAAACTAAACCATTCATTCACGTCTCTAACCAAAGGGCTGAAATAATTTCTCTAAACTTTTTTTTATTTTCTGCAATAACCACAAATTTTTCTTTTCATAACGAGGGAGGACACTCACTGAACAACTTCATGGGAAAGGGGTTCACTCCCCCCCTCAAGAAATTTTTTTTTGTTTCTAAAGCCCAACTAAGGGGCACCTTTTCAGCCATGAGAAACCCCTTTTTACCTTTTACAAAAAGAAAAACCACACAAAGCAAAAATTCTATATCATACAATTTACTTAAACCCTTTTTATATTTCTTTTCCCCTTTGGGGGGCCTCATCAAGCAGGAGCCTCATACGTGTCCTTCCCAAACAAAGCTACACCCCCTTTCAGAAAACCCTCCTATTTTGGGTTTTATGTTATATTCAATTGTTTCCAAAATCCCCAATTTACATTCATTCACTGTTCCCTTATCCAAAACAGAAAACATTTTTTATAATTTGTATTGAAAACCCCGATTACATCATTTCATTTGATATTTTATCAAGGATTTAGGGGTTTTAGATTTCTTTAGTGATCTGGGAAAAAAAGCCGGACAAAAAGAAAACCAATACTTGGGGAAAAAACAGAATATTTTTATAAATTTTTTATATATATATTTAATATATATATATATATATATATAAAATTTATATTTCATATTTTTTTATATTTTTAAAATTATATATATTTTATAGTAAGCAAAATTTTAAAAATTTTTATTGAAAATACCTTTTTTTTATTTGATGCGCATCTTTTTATTCTGCTTCTCCCAAATATTTTCTCATCTCATATTAGTTCGGAAAGCCCCCAAATCGATTTTTCTACCCACGTTGGGGGGCCATTTTGTTGTTGCTTAAAAAAGTTTTTCAGATGTTTTATTGGGGTTTTAAAAATTTAAAAAAAGGGTTTTTTCAATGCAAGCCTTGGAGACCAAAAACACCCCGCATATTACATTTCATATGCCTTTTAAAAGGGAAAAAGTCCTTTCCCCCCCCCTATTTTTGAATTTTATGGTTTTATGGACCCCCCCCCCTTCTCCTGCAAAAATTCAATTTTGGGCCCAATTTAATTCCAAAACATAGCTAGCCTCTTATACGCTGGGTTAAAAATGTAGTTTCCATATTTGGGCCCCCTCCCCTTACTCCAAATGAAAAAAAAGAAACTTTTTCCTTTTAAAAGTCTATACCTCCAGGGCCCTGTGTTTCCAAATTTATTGGAGGGGGGGGGTGGGAGGGGCATGTCCAAATTTTCATTCCCAAAGGGCCTGAGTTTTTTTCAACCTTTTTTATGAAAAAACACACAAAAGGTATATACAAAAAAATTTTCAGTATAAAAACTTAGATATTACCCTACAAAGCGACCCTCCCCATCCAAACATATTAATTGTTCTGTGGCCCCGCTTCCCGACATCACCTCCCTGCTTCGTGCCGTCGCTGGCACTTTGTAGTAACTAAGGTTACTTCGGTTGCAGTTTGGGCACTCTAAAAGATTCACCATCATTGCACCCAATTAAATTTTCCTTTTTAAAAAATTTTGGGGGGGCCCAAAATGAGGGTATCAAAATTTTTTGGAAACCCTTTTGATTAAAATTTGGGGGCATTTGGTGTTTGGGTGTATTTTATTGCACACCAGAAAAACACTGATTCTGTGTAGCATCATGAGAAAGTCTAAAGAAATCAGCAGAGATATCAGGAAAAGAATTGTAAACTTGCACAAGTCTTGATCATCCTTGGGTTTTTAAATTTCCAGTTTTTTGAAGGTTTCCCTTGGGTTTATCTGTACAAACAATTATATGCAAAGATCCGAAGCATAAATACCCCAAAAGGGTTAAAAAAGTTGGGGTTAAGTAAAACCAAATCACTGTTTTTGGGGTGGCCATACAAAGCCCTGATCTCAAGCATATTGAAATTTATGGGAAAAGAAAACGCAGGTGCAAGCAAGATAAAATACAAAAATGGCTCAGTTCCACCTGTTGGGTCAGGATTAATGGGCCCAAAATTTCCCAAAAACTACTGTGAGAAAACTTGTGGGAAGGGGTATCCAAAAGTTTTTTAAAACCCAAATCTTCAAGTATTAAAAGGTTTAAATTTCCAAATTTTTAAAAAAATGTATGTAAAACTTTTAATAAGCAAAAAAAACAAAAAAAAGGGTTTCCTGGGTGCAAGGCTGTGTTATTTTCCCGATTTTCAGTTCGGCGCGGATTTTTGCACCCCGTCCCCAAACGACTCCGGACCAAAACCCCCGGGCCCCGGGGGGTAATACAAAATAGCCAAAGGAAAAAGGGGGTATTCCGGTTTACGTGAAAAAAGCCCAAAAAAGAATACCAAGGGCCAGGAGGAGTTTAAAGAACTTTATTCTTCAAAGTTAAACTGGAACCATCTGCAAAAAGGCAACTTGGGAAACCCAACCCCCCCCCCCCGGGGACATAGCCACGACGCGTTTTTGAGTCAGCCCACTCTTTCTCCCTGTGAGCGGGGGAAAAGGATTTTCCCGCTGGTTTAAAAACCCCCAAAAAAAAAACCCCAAACCCCCGTGCCGGGGAAAACAATCATGGGAAATAGAATGGGAAAGGGAAAAAATGTTTAAAACAAAACAAAAATGTTGCTAACACTGGGCAAATGCTCCTCTATTAGTGTTTATATTACATAAACTTGGTTAAATGTATCTTCAATGATGAGAAACATTAAAGCCACTTACATAAGATTCTGGATGTGATGCCCAACAGCTAATATATATATATAGCATATCTGTACGATAATTCATGCCATTGGGCCTCCTAGTGTCTAGCCTGAAAATCCATTCAGCTTCCCTTTTTCTCAGGATTTTAGACCAATTCCCCCCTCTATAAGGATATAACACCTTATCTATCACATAGAATTCCAAGCCTGATATATCCCCCTGATGACATTCCACGAAATGTCTGGCTGCTCCTGACATCTGTGGTTTTAAACCAGCTGGTAATCCATTTCCGCATCACAGTGAGCAAGAGTCGGCTGACTCGAAACGCGTCTGTGGCTATTTCACCGGGGGGGGTCTGTTGCCCAGTTGCCTTGTGCAGTATGGTTCCAGTTTTAACTTTGAAGAATAAAGAATAAAGTCTCTTCCTCTACTCCTGGACTTCGGTATTCGTCTTTGGCGTTTCACGTCACCGGATATCCTCTTCCTTGCTAGTTGCATTACCGCGAGGCCGGCGGTTTGGTCCGGAGTCGATTGAGACGAGGTGCAGATCCGCGCCGAACTGCTACGGGTATACACAGCCTTGCATCCAGGTAACCTGCTTTTTGCTTTTATGCTTATTGCATTTTCTACGGGCCGTTATAGGTTTACCATAAGGCATCCCACATACAGCGCTATTTAGGATCTAACCAGTTTACCATACAGACACGCACAGGCACGGCACAGACCCCACATCAACACCAGCATCAGCATTAGAACCTCATCACCCCACGACTATGTCCCCAGAACGACGGGCCAAGTTGGCAGCAGTATTTGATCTAGTAACAAAAAGAAATGGGGACATTAGCGGAAATGAACAATCCACATGGAAACAATTATTTATACAGCTAGAAAAAGCTAAAATTAAAGAATTAAAAGTCTGGTGGGATAAGGAGACATTAAACACCTACCTTGAAAAAAAGATAATTCCTAGGGGACTACGCCTGAAAAAAACCCCATCGTTTAACACTACAGATGCATTTATGGAGCGATGGAACACAGCTCTAACTGAATGTTCCCTGACCCTCATGAGCCTCATAGTGGAACATGAAGTGTTGCAAATACAAGAACTAGATAAACAAATTGGAGATTTGGAAAAACAAATAGAAGAATTTAAAGAAATCACAGATTTTAATGCAGCACAAGCCCAATTAAAAGAGACACTCGATATTGCAGAAAAATCCATTATGGAAAACAAAAAGAAAAAATATATGAGGGATATAGATGATTACAATAACAACAAAGTCTATTCTTGGGCCAAAGAAAATCGTGATTTCTTACCAAAATCCATTCTGAGAAGAAAATGGAAAAAGAAGACAAATAGATCAGTTAGTTTCTCAGATATTGAAAGCATTGAAAGTGGCAGCACTGATAATGAGGAAATAGAGGCAGAGAATAATGCACAATTACCAACAACAAAAGTAAAGGACATGACAAAAAACGGAAAAGGACTGGCACAAGGGGACAATATTACAGTACGAAAATCGATGAGGACTTATGCGCAACGGAAGCGGGTGTACAAATAAAACAAAATGCCTCTCAAGTTATAGTGCTCAGCCCTACCATTTTAACATCTCCTCAAATAGAGGTTTTGAGTCAGGGTTTGAATTTTGTACCGGAGTCGGACTTCGATTTTTTTCATACAATTATGGATATCAATAAATTTGTAAGGCTGCTCACAGTCAAGAAATATTTTTTTGACAGTGACAAAGAAGAGAATGAGATACAAACAAAGGATAATACATTGAGTAATGAATTTGAAGGTTTGCATTTTAGAGAACAACTGGCACTCAAACAATTGTTGGAATTAGAGAGTGAGACAGAAGAAGGGCAATACATTGTTGAACAGAATAGTGCAGATATACAACATAAAATGCCAAATCCAGAGTTTTACCCCATAAAGGCCAGAGTCCCGGCCCTGGAGATTTTTCAAAATACAATGGAACGGGACTTACTGGCATTGTATAATAAAAATGTAAGGAGAAACAAACAAAAAGGATATAAAAATAACAACTTAACTTTTAGCCAATTAAAAGCCATAAAAGAACTTAAATGTAGGGATAATTTAACAATCAAAAAAGCTGACAAAGGAGGGGCGGTGGTAATCATGGACAGCGGGCTATACATAAAACAGGTGTTGGGCATATTAAATAACACGCGAACATATCGAAAACTGGAGGAAAATCCCACACATAAATTTAAAGAAAAATTTAAACATCTACTAGAAGAAGGTATTGCTCTGGGTGTCTTAAATGAAAAACAAAAAAATTACATTCTAGTAGAGGACCCAGTAATACCAATTTTTTACGGGGTCCCGAAGATTCATAAAAACTCTTTCCCACCGGACTTACGCCCCATAATTTCGGGCAATAATTCCCTAAATGAAAGGATTAATGTTTGGGTAGATAAATACCTTCAGCCCATAGTCCAAAATTTACCCGGGCACATCAAAGACACAAAATCCCTACTAAAGACCCTCAAAAATATAAATTGGCAACCACAATACACTTGGGTTACATGCGACGTGGTGGGACTATATTCTTGTATACCCCACGACGTGGCATTAATAGCCCTTTCCTTTTTTCTCAAACATCACAGTGATTATCACACCAATCTCCAAGAATATATACTTATGTCAGTTGAATATCTCCTTAAAAACAATTACTTCAAGTTCGAGAATAGTTACTATTTACAATTAGAAGGGGCTCCTATGGGTGCCACCTTTTCTCCATCTTTGGCCAATCTTACTATGGCATGGTGGGAACACCATGCCATGTACAATGAAGGTAATCCATTTATAGATTGTATAGTGTGGTATGGGCGTTACATTGACGACCTCTTGCTAATCTGGGGTCGTGATGTGACGCTCATACCACACTTCTTGGAGTATATTAACTCCAATTTCTTTAATTTACGTTTTACAGGGACATGGAATTCCAACGGGGTCCCTTTTTTGGATGTATTCTTAACAGGACATAATGAGAAAGGCAAAATTCAGTCTAGCCTATACCGTAAACCTAATTCAGGTAATACCATCTTAAGAGCTAATAGTAACCATGCGGCTAGTACGATCAAAGCCATCCCCTATGGGGAAATGATTAGGGCTAGACGTATATGCACTGAGGAGGAAGACTTTGTAGAAGCCAAAGCACTAATAACTCAAAGACTCCTACAGAGGGGATATGACAAAAAAAGATATTGATAGGGCTTCCCACAGAATTAAAAATGTAACGCAGGAACAGCTTTTGGTAACAGCTCACAAAAAGCGATGCGAGGGAAGCAAAATTACTTTCGCCACCAAATTTAGTAGAAATTTTGGCCAGATAAAGGGTATCTTTAAGAAAAATCTTGGTATTCTCAGACAAGATGATGTCCTATGCAAAATCCTAGATGGAGGGGTACGAGTTACATCCAGGAGGGGTCAAACCCTAGGTAACATTCTAGCTCCTAGCGTACATACCAGCCATCAAGTAAAAATGGGAAAAATTTGGTTATCGCAAAAGGGCTTCTTTAAATGTGGTGGCCCTAGATGCAGTGTATGTAAAATGGCAAGGAAAACAACAGAATTTGTAGGTGGAATTTACCAACAAAAATATAAAATTAATCATTTTGCAAACTGTGACAGCCACCATTGCATATATATTATAGAATGCACGAAATGCAATATGAAATACGTGGGCAGCACTATAAGAAAAACAAAAACACGCATTATGGAGCACATCAGCAGTATAAAAAAACAAAAACCCCAAATGTCAGGAGCAGCCAGACATTTCGTGGAATGTCAAAAAGGGGGATTATCGGCTTGGAATTCTATGTGATAGATAAGGTGTTTATATCCTTTAGAGGGGGGAATTGGTCTAAAATCCTGAGAAAAAGGGGGAAACTGAATGGATTTTCAGGCTGACCTAGGAGGCCCAATGGCATGAATTATCGTACAGATATGCTATATATATATTAGCTGTTGGGCATCACATCCAGAATCTTATGTAAGTGGCTGTAATGTTTCTCATCATTGAAGATACATTTTTAAACCAAGTTTATGTAATATAAACACTAATAGAGGGGCATTTGCCCCGTGGTTTGCAACATTTTTGTTTTGTTTTTTCATGTTTACTTCCATTCTATGTCATATGATTGCTTTCCCGCACGGTGATTGGGTTTCTTAGGGGTTTTAAACCAGCTGGTAATCCATTTCCGCATCACAGTGAGCAAGAGTCGGCTGACTCGAAACGCGTCTGTGGCTATTCACCGGGGGGGGTCTGTTGCCCTGTTGCCTTGTGCAGTATGGTTCCAGTTCTAACTTTGAAGAATAAAGAATAAAGAATAAAGTATGTAAACTTTTGACTTTGCAGAAAGTAATAAAAATGCCTTAAAAAATTCTCTCTCTCATTATTCTGACATTTGTCAAACATACAAACATAAATAATTTTGGTAATCCTAATTGACCTAAAACAGATAAGGTTTATTCTGATTTCATGTCAGATAGTGAGAAAAACATGCATATGTGTCTTTTTATATAGTGTATGTAAACTTCTGGTTTCAACTGTATTTACAAACAGGTAAAAGCAAATATATATCCTTACCGTATAATTTTTAAACTCATTTATAATCTTTTCTCACTAATACTTTTCTTCTTTGTGGGTCTACCGATTGTATAAGCTCCAGTGGCTGAAGTGAAAACCTGGGAATATTATGATTCTTAATGCAATTTATTTTATAAAACTCCCTAACAACATATTTTAATGTATATAATGAAAGCCTAATTTACATAATCCATCATATTCTTATAATAAATTCCATTTTAAGTTAGAGTTTTGCATTCTGAAGACACAAGCTTTTCATAAAATTTTTCCCTGTTCACTTGAACAGATGTTCAGTAACATAATGTCATATTTGCGGTTTTCCTCAAGGAATAGACCACTGACTGATTTGCGGTAGCCAAGACAAATCATTAGCCCTGACAGGTAATCTTTAAAACCAATGATTCTTCTAACATGTGCTATTTGGCTTTCATCAAACTCAAGACTGATACAATGTGTAATTTGTAACAATAGATTTGCAGCCAGTCATTTGGAACATATGCAAGCACTAAGGCTGTCTAGCACAAATATATACTCTAATTGGCCTTTTTTGTGATGTTGTTTCCAAATGTCATAAATTTGTGGCTACAGATGGCTTCTCTGCAAAAAAAATTGGCACGACTTTGCCTTTGACAAAATGTGGTGGAATGACAAACCAACTAATGCATGATACAAGTGCCTTGATCTCACATCAATTCCACTCCTAGAAGGTAATTAAAGCAGAAGCTAAAAATGACAGAATGTGGATTTGTGGCATTGTCCCTCCAGAAAATTACAATCATTGTCTGTGAAGTAAATAAAAACCTGTCTTAATTCAGGTGTTAACACCATAAACAAAAGCAGGGCTCTCGTTCTGAGTGGATGAGCAACACAATGCATGACAATCACTTGCACAACCATCTGGTACTGAAGTATTTTGACTTTCCTGGGTGTGCTGCAACACTGGCAGACACTTAATCCTTATG
Organism: Phyllomedusa bahiana; assembly: GCA_025379985.1. NCBI lineage: Eukaryota > Metazoa > Chordata > Amphibia > Anura > Hylidae > Phyllomedusa > Phyllomedusa bahiana. The sequence goes on along the minus strand of JAODAL010035053.1, from coordinate 18,862 downwards.
GCCATGTTCTTTGTAATTGAATAAACTGCTGTTCAGGAGTGTGGCAGGTTAAACAATGTTGCAACAATGTGGAACAATGTTGCACAGAAGTGTTCATAAGCTTTAATATATCACATGTGAATACATCAAATTATATTGTTATACAGCTACAGTAGATAGCTCTCAAGCTGGGCTATATAAATAAATTACATGTACGTTATTATAATTATTTAAAGAGAACCTATCAGGTGGATTATGTTACTCCATCAGGCATCAGGATGTGATAGAAAAAGAAAAGTGATACATAGGTTTTACATAGGTTTTACATACATTGTTTTTTATGATCTGGAGCTGGCTTTCTGAATAAAAAGCAGAGGAAATACTAATAGGACTTAGAGACAGTGTTAGCCCTGATTATCCCGCCCAGTGTGTGTACAGAGCAAACTGTAAATCACTGTATGTGGGTGGGATAAGCAATACCTCCCTTTTGGATTAATTTTTTTTTCTGCTTTATACTCAGAAATCCTGCTCCAAATCATATAATCCTACATATAACAGAGCTCAGCTTCTCTCCGCTATCATATAACCCTATATATCACAGAGCTCAGCTTCTCTCCTCTATCATATAACCCAATACATCACAGAGCTCAGCTCCTCCCCTGTATCATATAACCCTATATATCACAGAGCTCAGCTCCTCTCCTCTATCCTATAACCCAATACATCACAGAGCTCAGCTTCTCTCCTGTATCATATAACTCTATATATCTCAGAGCTCAGTTTCTCTCCTTTTATCATATAGCCCTATATATCACAGAGCTCAACATCTTTCCTCTATCATATAACCGTATATATATCAGAGAGCTCAGCTCCTCTATCATATAATTTCCTATATTACCAGAGCTACTTCTCAAACTTTTATATAAAACCCTATATACCCCAGAGCTCAGTTTCTTTCCTTCTGTCATATAACCCTATATATCACAGAGTTCAACTTTCTTCCTCTATCACATCCTGCTCTCAGATAGGGCAGCATAAACCCCCTGACAGGTTCCCTTTCAGCATCAACATATTATGCTTCACTGTGTAATATAAGTGTCTGTTTGAAAAGAACTGAGGTTAACATTTTTTAGCTCGTCCAGGGCATAATTTATGGTCCCCTTTGCCTCAAGTCCCCATCACCTCTGGTTCTGTGCCGTTCACCCTTTGATGTCACTTCTGACAGCACTTCTGGTTTAATTTTTAGGCTATATTCACACGTCTTATTTGCGGGGCGTAATTACGACCCGCAATTACGCCGTGTGGACGGAGGCGGGAGCGGGGGGCCGGCACCTCGCCGGCCCATAGACTATCATTACTAGCGGCATGTATACGCTGCTAGAAAATGACATGTCACTTATCTCCCCCCGCGGTGGATTCACCGAGAAGGGAGAGGAGACATAATCCATAGTTCTCTATGAGAACTGTGGATTACCATAATGACTGGGACGTATTCCAGCCGTAATTCGCGCACTATGGCGCGTAATTATGGACTGAAATACGTCCCATTTTAAGCCGTGTGAACATAGCCTTAGGGTATCCTAAGTTGACATAAGAACAGAAATGACATTAAACATGACATCTAATGGTACTACCAGTCCAGCATCACCTTATGCTACCCTGGATACAGATTATTGTGGTGTTAGGTTGATATTTTGTCCCTACAGTTATTTTACTACCTTGCCCCATTGTTTAGGGATATTGTAGAGTTTCCTCTAAGGGATAGCTTTCTGGCAGCGTCGCTCTTGTCTGGACGGTGACCCTATTATCATAGATAGGGATATTGTTGGGTTTTTTTCCCCTTAAGAATAGAGGTAGTGTAGAATTGTTTTGTTCTTTATTCATAAAATTAGGTGATTAAAAATTAAGTTTTACCTTTAGAAGGTAACTGCTATATTGGTTGTTTGAGTTTACAGGTCAGCAGGACTTTTAATATATCTAGGGCTTTCAGCTCCCCCATAATTGGTAGTTGTTGGTGTTATCTACATAAAGATGGCTTAAGCTATGAGAAGATTGCCAACATCCTGAAACTGAGCTGCAGCATGGTAACAACGACCATATAGCTGTTTAACAAGAAATGTTCCACTCAGAACAGGCCTCATCATGGTCGACGAAAGAAGTTGAGTGCACGTGATCAGTATTATATTCAGAGACTGTTCTTTCAAAATAGACATATGAGTGCTGCAAGCATTGTTGTAGAGGGTGAATTGGTAGGGGGTCAGCCTGACAGTGCTTTACTGCATCAAATTGAATCATGGGGTAAAGGGTCAGTTTGTCAGTGCTTCACACCACATAAAATTGGTCTGTATGGCTGTTGTCCCAGAAGGAAGCCTTTTCTAAAGATTATGCACAAGAAAATCAAGAAATAGTTTGCTGAAGACAAGCAGACTAAGGCCAAGGATTACTGGAACGATGTCCTGAGGTCTGATGAGACCAAGAGAAAGTTATTTGGTTCAGATGGTGTCAAGTGTGTGTGGCGGCAACCAGGTGAGTAGTTCAAAGACAAGTGTGTCTTGCCTACAGACAAGCATGGTGGTGGTAGTGTCATGGTTTGAAGCTGCATGAGTGCTGCTGGCTGTTGGGAGCTACAATTCATTGAGGGAATCATGAATGCCAACATGTACTGTGACATATTGAAGCAGAGCATGATCCCCTCCCTTCATAAACTGGGCCATAGGGCATTATTCAAACATGATAACCACCCCAAAGACACCTTTAGATGGCCACTGCCTTGCTGAATAAAAAAATGGTACCCTATTGAGCATCTGTTTGGCATCCTCAAACGGAAGGTGGAGGAGCGCAAGGTCTCTAAAATCTACCAGCTCTTTGATGTTTTCATGGAGAAGTGGTAGAGGACTCCAATGGCTGCAACCTGTGAAGCTCTACTGAATCCATGCCCAATAAATTTAATGCAGTGCTGGAAAATATGGTGGCAAAATCAAATATTTGGGAACAATTTGTCCATTTGCACATAGGAGTGTACGCACTTTTGTTGCCAACAGTTTAGACATTAATGGCTGTGTGTTGATTTATTTTGAGTACATGAAAAAACTTTGAGATTCTCGGTTCACATATTTTGATCAAAAGATGTTTAAGCTGCCCACGACTTTCAACGTGATCTCAAATAGGGCAGTCCTACACTATCTTTTACCTCTCAATAGAGCCACATTCAGGCCTCTCACTGGATCCACCGACCTCCTTTATCCAGAGAGAAAAAATATATAAAAACACCCAAACTGCAAGCTGCCCTTTTTATGACAGCCCGTGAGAGTGGGCAGGGGCAAAAAAATCAAAATGGAGGCATCCTTTCCTTCCCATATAGGTTTAAAAACAATATATACCAAATATAATGTATGGTTCTGCACAAAAAAAAAACTTCTGAAAAAACATATGCAAACCTTGGTGCCACTGGCAGGGCTGCGGCACACATATTATATATTTATACATGTACACACGCACTCCCCCTGCCAGCGGCACCCCTACTTTCAAAAAGGGCAATACTTTTCGTGGAAATCCTAAAGAAGCATTTATGCTGTCTATCTTCATGAAAAACTTTGAGATTCTCGGTTCAAAATATTTTGATCAAAAGATTGTTTTAAACTGCCTACGGGCTTTCAAGTGATCTCAAAAAGGGCAGTCCTACACTATCTTTTACCTCTCATAAAGCCACCCTTCAGGCCTTCACAGGGTCCACCGACCACCTTTATCCAGAGAGAAAAAAATAAAAACACACCCAACCTGCAAGCTGCACTTCTTATGACAGCCTGTGAGAGTGGGCAGGTGCAGAAAATCAAAATGGAGGCATCCTTTCCTTCCCATATAGGTTAAAATCAATATATACCAAATATAATGTATGGTTCTGCACAAAAAAACACTTCTGAAAAAACATATGCAAAACCTTGGTGCCACTGGCAGGGCTGCGGCCACACACATTATATATTATATTATATATATATATATATATTTATATATATATATATATATACACATGTACACACGCACTCCACTGCCAGCGGCACACTACTGCGCTATTTGAGATCACGTTGAAAGTCGTGGGCAGTTTAAACATCTTTTGATCAAAATATGTGAACCGAGAATCGAAAAGTTTTTTCATGTATGATAGATAGCATAAATGCTTCTTTAGGGATTTCCACGTACTGTATTGCCATTTTTGAAGTAGTTTGCCGCTGGCAGTGGAGTCTGGTTACAAAAAAAATTTGTACATTATATTTTTATTGTGGGTGCCGCAGCCCTGCCAGTGGCACAAGGTTTGCATATGTTTTTTCAGAAGTGTTTTTTGTGCAGAACCATACGTTATATTTGGTATATATTGATTTTAACCCATATGGGGAGGAAAGGGTGCCTCTATTTTGATTTTCTGCACCTGCCCACTCTCACAGGCTGTCATAAGAAGTGCAGCTTGCAGGTTGGGTGTTTTTATATTTTTTTTTTCTCTCTGGATAAGGAGGTCGGTGGAAACCAGTGAGAGGCCTGAATGTGGCTCAAATTGAGAGGTAAAAGTTTAGTTTAGGACTGCCCTATTTAAGAATCACGTTGAAAGTCTTTGGGCAGCTTAAACATCTTTTGATCAAAATATATGAACCGAGAATCTCAAAGTTTTTTCATGTATGATAGACAGCATAAATGCTTGATTTATTTTGAGGGCACACCAAACTTGTTATACAAGCTGTACACTGACTACTTTCCATTGTATCAAAGTTTAATTTTTTTAAGTTTTATCCCATGGAAAGATATAATAAAATATTTACAAGCATGTGAGGGGTGTACTCACTTTTGGGAGATACTGTATATAAGGCCTTTTGTAAGAGGACTTGTGGTTTCCATTTGTACTATTGTGGGGTTTAAGTGACTAATTACATTCTTTTTGAGAAGCAGATTAACAAAAACAGTTATTTTGAAGCTTTAGTTTTTTTCACCGTGTGGGATAAATAATGTAATCCATTTACAGTTTAATGAGTTACATATGCACAACTCCAAAATATGTATAGATTTTATTTTTTTCCATATAATGGGAAAAAAAGGGTAGAGAAAATGATTTTTTTTTCCATTGGATTTTTTTTTCATTTACATCTTTTTTAAACTTTTCTTTCACAATTTTTTAGTCCCACTTAAATATATGATTGTTTGATCACTTCACACATCACTACTTATATGCTCTGAAATACAATATACTATTACAATGTACTGTATTATACATGTTAGGGTAAAACTGACAGTCATCTCATTAAGTCCTGCTTCTGGCAGAACTTAATAGCCATATACTGAAGAGAGACTTCAGAACCTTTATCAAACCACTTATGGAAATCCATCAGCACCATGCATTGAGTCTCAGGAGTGCTGATAGGCTGACAAAAAAAAACACCCTTTACCTGAAACCAACTAAATACCACAGTCTTTATTGACCATGGCATCTAAGGGATTAATAGCCAGAATTTGATGCATGATCTTTTTCGGTCCCGCCTTAAAAAAACCAAAGGATTGTAATAAGGTCCCTTTGTGACCACTATAAAAAAAAGTTTATATGGTCACTTAAGGATTACATTTCTATTATGTTAAAGGATTTTTGCCATCATAGACATTGATAGTATATACCAAACATTGGATATGCCTTCAAAGTCAGATAAGTGCAGGCAGTGTTGGACTGGGGTGCCTGGAGCCCAACAGTATAGTTATTCATGGGGCCCACAAGTGGAGTGGATTCTTGGGACCCACCCTATAGCTATTAAACGACTGTAATCTGCCGTGGCTGTATTTTTTTTTTTAAAAAGGGCCCCCACCGGGGTTTCCCCTGCTCCCCTATGGGTCAATCAGACTCTTGGTGCGGCTTCCACCTCTAGGACCTGCACTTATCTCCAGAACATGCCCTCAGCACCTCTATTATGAATGTGCAAGCCTAGCCTCTCTCCATTCATTTTAAAAAGGGGTTTCCCAGGAAACCCAAAAGGGTTGATCCCCTGTTTTCTGTCTGACATTGATGGCATTGATGACATTAAAGTTGTATTCTTATGACTTTTGACCAGTGACTTTTGACTATTATTATTTCTACCAAAAACTACATTTAAAGCACATGTGAAATAGACATTGACCAGTATCTTTGTCTGGAACAAATTACTAGAAAAGCAATATAAACTGGCTACATGGCTACACTTTCCATGTTCAAATTGTTTACTTAGCATTATTTCACTTCATTAGACCAAGCATAGTAGATTATGTTTGGTTTAATAAAACCGATGGCTACAATGCAGGGAAACTTTAATACATTTTAAAAAAGCTTTCTATTTTATTTGAATCTACTTTTTGGTGAGGGGAAATTTAAAGTGATTATGAATGGGGCCTAAGTAATGCATTATCTTTTGCAATTATTGTATAGTATAATATTACAATGCTAAAGTTTGTCAATTAAGGATCAAACATTAGTCAGGAAGGACAGAACAGGCAAGACATCTTCTTAGATTGTTCTATGCTTGTAACTTAATTAATGTAGCATTAGGAGTTACAAAGTATTAGATTTATCTATGGTCTATCTAGACAAAGCATTTTAAAGGCTCTTTGCGCCCTTCATTTTGTCAATTGCTTTTAATGTGTCTGAGATATGCATCTGCTTCACATAGATTCCAGTTGTGGGCCTTTTCTTAAAAAGTATGTACTAGTTGACATGGGTCGTTGTAACCATTTGATGTACTTGTATTTTAAAATCCCCCCAAGAGGATGGAACAACTGCATGCCAAAACATAGGAAGTCTTAAATATTTATCAGAAGGGAAAAGATCTCTCCTTGAGGAGAGAGGAACCAATAAATTGGTTGGTGTGAGGGTTTACTTGCCATTCAGACCTCACTGACTGTTTTGCATAAAGCAATGGCTTATAGGAAAAGAGCTGAAGAGCCCACAGCGCACTCTATTGGATTAGTTTCCCCAGTTCACATGTAGCCGCAGGACCTACAATGGAAAGGATTTTGGCCAAAAAATTAAGTTCAACTACGAAACGTTTTAGGGGTATTTGCCCCCCGTCGTGCAGTGTAAATTACTGGTTGCTGGGGGAGAGGCAGAGAGCTTGAAAGGGGAAAAAATTCTCCTTGAGGAGAGGGAAACAATAAATTGGTCGGTGTGGGGTTTTCTTGCCTTCAGACCTCACTGCTGTTTTGCATAAAGAATGGGTTATGGGACAGGTGTCAAACTGGGCCCTCCAGCGTTGGGAAAATACAACTCCCATCATGCATTTGTATAATCATAACAGTGGGAATGATGGGAGTTGTAGTTTCCCAACAGCTGGAGGGCCGCAGTTTGACACCCCTGGCTTATGGGAAAAGAGCTGAAGAGCTTCACAGCACACTCCTTTGGATGTAGTTATCCTCAGTTCACATGTAGCTCACAGGAGCCTAGCTATGTGAAAGGGATTTGAGCCAAACCAGTTAAGTTCAACTACAGACAGCTGTTTCGGGGTATTTGCCCCTCGTCAGTGCAGTGTAGAACTTACTGGTTGGCTGGGTGAGAGGCAAGAGTGGCTTCAAAAGGGAAAAAATCTCTCCTTGAGGAAAGGAACCAATAAATTGGTCGTATTTATCAGATTCATACTCAATAACAATGACTTTTCTTCAAGGGAAGACATACACCTGCAGTGTATGGGTAATGCCATAGGTTGAAAATATCACCATAATATGTGAAACCTTTTCATGGTCAAACTACTGTAAAGAAGTCGTTTTCATGAATTTTTACAATCGAACCAACAATCATCTGGGCAGGCTCTGAAAGTCATTTGCTCACTTTCCATAAACATTTCAATAAGTCCCTACCAAGTATCATACTTAACACATTCTCAGATACATTTCCTGGACACACATCAAAAGTAATACCAGAAAGCATCAGTCTCCCATCAACCTACAGATGAAATATCTAAGATGAAACACCTTTATCTATGAAATTTCCATTATCTCTAATAAATATACGCTCTCATACATTCAGATTCTATCAAAACATAACTATAGAAAACAACTGTTGCTATAATTGAGAAAACCATTCTAACAAAGAAACCATTAGTGTTTTGCTTCAGATTTAAGTTGATGTCAAATTCGACCCAAATTTAAGCAATCTGATTTTGGTCAGCCCAAACATTATTACAATTAGAGTTATGGTTTTTAACAGGGTTTTTAGGGGTGCAACATGCGACGTCTCATCCAATGTCACATCTGTAGAAGTATATATATACTTCCTGCTGCCATAAGATATTTTACCTCTTTATTAAGATAAACAAAAGTTAACCCCTAAAGCCCTGTAAAAAAATCCTAACCTTATTCCCAATTTGGGGTTAGAGTTATGGTTAGGAATAATGTTAGGGATAGGGTTAGAGAAACATTTTTTTTTACAAGTTTGGTCAATTCAGAGTTAAACTGCACAGAAACTGAACAGTCACAAGTAGTGTTGAGCGATTATGTTGACCATCGACATCGGTCGATGGTCGATAGTCGACCATCATCGACAAGATAGTCGATAGTGAGTGGTCGATTATGAGCGATGACCATTAAAGTCTATGGGAGAGCAACAACACCTTCATTCTTACACCCAAACAGGGCTGGAGAAGCTGGAATTAACATCCACAACAGTCAAATGGATACCTGCTACATCTTAGGCAATCCACTTAGGTTATAAAAGCCACAGAAAAAAAACACACAACATTCACTATCCCGGTCTTGTACCACAGCATGACCCTTAACCCTGCATCACCCACAAATTAAAAAGTGCCAGAAGGCAGTATGATTTGAGCCATCATTTTACTTGAACTGGAAATTGAATATCCCTGTCCTGGAACGCAGCATGAGCCCCAAACCTGCATGAGCCCCAGATTTAAAAAGTGCCGGAAAAAGGAGTCTTTCAACCACCATTTTGGTTGAACTGGACATTAACTATATCTGTCCTGTACCGCAGTATGACCATTAAATCTGTCTGACCCCCAGATTAAAAAGTGCTGGGAAAAGGAGTCTTTCAACCACCATTATAGTTTCACTGGTCATTGACTATACCTGTCCTGGGCCACAGCATGAGCCCTAAACCTGCATGACCCCCAGATTAAAAAGTGCCGGAAAAAGGAGTCTTTCAACCACCATTTTAGTTTCACTGGTCATTGACTATACCTGTCCTGGGCCACAGCATGAGCCCCAAACCTGCATGACCCCCAGATTAAAAAGTGCCGGAAAAAGGAGTCTTTCAACCACCATTTTAGTTTCACTGGACATTGACTATACCTGTCCTGGGCCACAGCATGAGCCCCAAACCTGCATGACCCCAGATTAAAAAGTGCCGGAAAAAGGAGTCTTTGAACCACCATTTTAGTTTCACTGGACATAGACTATCCCTGTCCTGGGCCACAGCATGAGCCCCAAACCTGCATGACCCCAGATTAAAAAGTGCTGGAAAAAGCAGTCTTTCAACCATCATTTTAGTTTCACTGGACATTGACTATACCTGTCCTGGGCCACAGCATGAGCCCCAAACCTGCATGACCCCAGATTAAAAAGTGCTGGAAAAAGGAGTCTTTCAACCACCATTTTAGTTTCACTGGACATATACTGTCCCTGTCCTGGGTAGCGCTTGCCCCTCCGTATGAGTGCGGACCAATTGAGCTTCACTTGGAAATACTGGTGGTTAACGCTCCTGTTCCACCCAGGTGCCCTTTTTCTTGGCATTCTTTTTCTCATTTTACTCAACGTGCTGGAGGAAATTGTCTCTGTACTTTGTTCTCTGTCCGTGCTCCATACTCCATGTCCTCTGAATAACCTACATCTGGTCAAGTTTTCCTGTACCTCCTTTGTACAATTCAGAGGATTTTTTTTTACCAGCTATTTTATACATGCAAGTTTTTTAGTAGTTTAATTCTAGAAAACACATTTTTAAAATAGGATGGAATCCCACCATGTCTTTGTTTCTCTTTTTTTAATTGTATTAAATGGGTTGTCTCAATACAGGGATTGATAGCTATGTTAAAGATCTTGCAAAAACAAGTCATTTTGCAATATGTGTCCATTAACAGTGTCCTACCTATTCCTGTTTCTGACAGCACCATCACCCTTGAGCCACTCTTGACAATTGTGAAGAACAAATGTCTGTTAGAAACAACATTTTTTACAATAGGACCTGTAGTCTAGCTGTATGTCACAGCAAAATGCCCCCAACAATTCAAAGCATGACCCTTGAGCCACTATGGACAATTGTGAAGAACAAATGTCTGTTAGAAACAACATTTTATTATAATAGGACCTGTAGTACCTCTCTCGTACCTCTACCTCCATGTCCTACCCCCCTCTTTGCTCGCTTACCACCTGAATTTCGCTCCATGTTCAGAAATATAAAAATTTGAGAAGGTATGGAAGAGTTTTGGAAAGTCTCTTATTAAAAGACGGCAAATCACAGCTATTCTCAAATCCCTCAAATCAAAACAAAATTGCTGGATTCAAATATAACTGCAAAGTAGATCTATCAACAAAGCTGGCCTGCGCCAAAGTGAAAAAACACGTATCTGAAATGTATTCGGATAATACAAGGTATTTTTGGCACCTATAAATTCACCTGTGGTGACTATTAAATTGCAGGATTCAACTTTAACTTCTAAGTAGATCTATCAAAAAAGCTTGCCTGCGCCAAAGTGAAAAAAACACGTATTTGAAATGTATTTGGATAATAAAAGGTTTTTTTGGCACCTATCAATTCACCTGTGGTAACTACAAAATTGCTGGATTCAATTTAACTGCAAAGTAGATCTATCAACAAAGCTGGCCTGCGCCAAAGTGAAAAAACACGTATCTGAAATGTATTTGGATAATAAAAGGTATTTTTGGAACCTATCAATTCCCCTTTGTGGTGACTACAAAATTGCTGGATTCAAATTTAACTAAAAAGTAATCAAAATCGGGCCTGCCCCAAAAGTGAAAAAACACGTATCTGAAATGTATTCGGATTATACAAGGTATTTTTGGCACCTATCAATTCACCTGTGGTGACTATAAAATGCTGGATTCAGATTTAAGTGCAAGCTGCCTCAATGAACAAAGCTGTAGTGCGCCAAAGTCAAAAAAAACACGTATCTGTTATGAAATTCGTATAATACAGATATTTTTGGCACCTTCAATTCACCTGTGGTTACTATAAAATTACTGGATTTAAATTTAAGTGAAAGCTGCCTCAATGAACAAAGCTGTAGTGCGCCAAAGTCAAAAAACACGTATCTGTTATGTATTCGTATAATACAAGATTTTTTTGGCACCTTTCTTTTCACCTGTGGTGACTATAAAATTGCTGGATCAAATTTAAGTGCAAGCTGCCTCAATGAACAAAGCTGTAGTGCGCCAAAGTAAAAAAAACACGTATCTGTTATGTTTTCGTAAAATACAAGATATTTTGGCACCTTTCAATTCACCTGTGGGGGACTATAAAATTGCTGGATTCAAATTTAAGGCAAGGTGGATATATCAACAAAGGTGGAATGGGCAAATTGAAAATGAACACCTATCTGAAATGTATACTGAAAATAAAAGTGGAGTTTTGCACCTAACAAAGGGGCCCTGCAGTTACTAGAAAAGATGTGTAATCAATATGTTCCGGCTGCCCAATATGCAGTAAAGATATCAATAGAAAACTGATAATAATAAAGCTATTGCAGTTCAATGTCTACACCAAGTCTTGGTGAACTTTTTTCCAGTATTCTTTATAGAGCTTGTCTGTGTTCGCCCGCGGGTTTCCCCCCCCCTCTCCCCGTGACTTTACAGCGGTAGATGCTCCTTTAAATTCTCTACCTAACTACATAAAATCTTCCAATCTCTAATCTAACTAAATTGTAAGGATCACGCTAATAGTAGAGGTTTCTCTGTGAAGAAATAGAATAATTTTGCTGAGCTGTTTGGACACAAGCAGAGTGCACGTCCTTCTGCTCTGAGACGCTGAGAGACACTGAGGCTGAACAGGAAACGCTGTTCTCTGTAAAACGAGATCATGTGATTTTTCCAGCCAGTCGCAACCATACACATCCCAGTCATGACATCGCACACACATCTCACCCTGCTCTAATCTGTAAGCTGATTTGCTGGCCGCCAAAATGACAGGAAGCGCCGAAAATGGCGCAATCTTTATAAATGATGCACAGATTTTAACCTAAATTATCGCATGATCTAAAAATTTCGATCAACATAAAAACTGTGCCGATTTCAACTTTGTCGATAATAATCGCTCAACACTAGTCACAAGCATTCCAAAGAGCAGTCTCTTGAATTATTAACAGAAGGAGTACAGTAGCAGTTTTTTCCTTAGTGGTCTTTTCTAACCCATACATGAACATCTTAAGGAAGATTGCTGCAGATCTCCAACCCCTATCCTCAAAGAGATCAGAAAGAAAGATTTCCAGATTTACTTTTTGTTTCATACACACAGCCATTAAATTTAACCACATACCTACTACTCATTGACTATATACATCCTGGCGGTTGACATCTATTAGTGGCAGCTGTCCCTGCCTTATCAATCATTATATATACAGTGCTTTATGAGTGCTGTACACATAGATAAGCAGGAAGCCTCCTGGCTTCCTGCTATCGGACCCAAGTGGTCACACTGATCGGCTTATAAAATCCAGATTAGCGCTGCAGTCAGTGCTGGGGGCTATATTTCCTGTGTAACTAATATATTTCCCCTGTAGTTAATATATCAGTCCTTGTTAGAGGGGAAATCAGCAAAAGAAAAAGCTGTCTAAAAATGCCAACCCCTAAAGGTTTTTTTTCTCTGACATTACTGTTTGCCGGTAGATTATGTAAACTCTAAAAAAACACAAAAATAATTTAAAAAAAAACTACTGACAACCCAAACCGTAACTTTTAGCCCTGCCACCTGCAGCTCTAAAAACTTTTATCACTTAAATGCAAACATCCTTGACAGAAGTGACACAATTATACAATTATTTTGGCAACATTTGTGCTGTTTAAAAAAATACATGAAAAAAGTGAAAGCTGACTATTTTTTTTTATTTTTTAACATTTCCCTAGATTTCACAAAAAAGTAAAAATAACCTAAAACAAAAAATGTTTGTATCACGATACAAAGGTGAACAAATTAGTAGAATAACCGAGTAGGAAAAAGTATTAAAGCAATCAAACCTGCACTAACTAATGAAAATGAAAATAAGTCTGGTCAAGAAGGCGGTTAAATGACCCTTACAGGAACTGGTTAAGGAATTTCCTTACTAGACGCATCCCTTTATCACCATTAAAGCCACCTTCCCTTGGAAGAGTGAATGTACCACCTTTACCAACTTCTTACTAAAAACACAATCCACATGCCCAACACCCAAAGGGACTAAAAAATCAGTTATTCATTTTAAAAACATCTTCCAATGTTGTGTACACAACACAATGCCCATGGTAACCAGAGGGAATCTACACTGGGGAGACTAAACAGAAACTTAAATCCACAATAAGACATAAGCTGGACACCCCTGTGGGTAAACACTTTTCAGGACCAGTCACAATATGATGGACTCTAAAGTTTTAATACTAAAAGATCACTTTCATTATGACAGAGAGGAATATCTGGGAATTAAAGCCAATGAGAACATTCCAATCATTGGCACATGGACTGAGTACCTAATACCTGGATTTATGACCCATTCAATAGATACAGTTGTAATGTAATAAAGATCTTTATATACAGCCAGTCACTGACTTAAGTCTGTCTTCTAGTTACAGAGACTTATGGGGCGTGGTTCAGCGTGCTGACATCACACACATCACACCCCATAATAATGTCAAGCACAACACAGCAGCTCTTTTTTACCTTCCTCCTGCCTACATGCCTTGAGCTGTACCAGCACCCATACAATTCGTACATGTGTGGCATGCTGGCAGTTGTAGTTATGGAACTACAAATGTCAGCACGTCAAACCATACATGTACTAATTGTTTGGGTGCTGATTAGTACTTGTGTTTAGCATGTGCTGCGTTAGCATGCTGGCACTTGTAGTTCCATGTTCTACAGCAGCTTGTAGCTACAAGTGCCAGCATGCCACAGCAAGCGACTTGCAAACAAATTCAGCTTAAGAGCAAACCTACAGTCCTTATCCCGTTTGAAAGCTGGGGACTGCCTGTGTTTTAATATATTATACATAATTTATCATTACAGAGATATTGCTGCCTAACAGAGCATCACACTATTTTCTGTTGTACATCACTATAGTAGAAGATACTCCAACATAACAACCACAGCTGGATCTAAAAATCCGCTCAAGAAACTGGTACAACAAAACACCTGCAGCCTTCTAATGGAGTATTGTCTTTCATTGTACAATAATCTTGCCTATGTCCAGTTCAACATCCCTTTCCAGTTAATTCACCATCGACCTAATGTTATTGATTAATTGTTAATTGATGTTGAACATGACCTCCAATGTCACTTCTGATTACCAATAACATTGGACCTATGGTAAAGTAACCAGAAAGTTAGGCTGCAACAGGAGCTTGCATTGTGGGACAGGTAAGTTAAACGTCTAAATCCATTTAAACAACCAAAACCCTTACCAAGGTTTTAAACACAGTCAATTTTTTTTATTGTTTTTCACCTAAAGTTGATTCCGGATGACCCAAACCAAAGCACTTTTAATCGGATTGAATTTGATTTTTAGGTGAGGTCTATACAGCATTGGACAAAAACTCCCCTAAAAAAATCCTAAAACCGTTCATAAATTAAACTATTAGGGTATGTTCACACGGCGTTTTTGGATCCGTTTTTTAGATGCATGTTTGGATCTGTGTTTCGGACTCTAAATGGACCAAAACACGCATCTAACAATGTGCAGTGTGATTTACATTGCTTTCAACATAAAATGTACATCTGCACTCAGACGATGCATGTTTTACATGTGTCTTTCTGATGCGTCTTTTGGATCCGTTCAAAGAATTGTCGTGTCAATTCTTGATCCGTTTGACGCAGCAGGCGCCCTATTTAAAACTATAGGGTGCGATTCTGCTGCATCAAAAATGCATCCAAACATGCACCTGTGTGTTAGATGCATTTTGGATGCGGTTTAGATGCGTTTTGGATCGAAAATGTATCCAAAAATTCCATTTGAACATCCTCTTAAGGTCTAAAGGATCTGTTTTCAGTAATTTTTTCAGCAGTTTCAGAAAATGAAAAACGTTGAAAAAATTACCGAAAATGGGGCAGATTTAGCAATAGTATCTTACTTTTAGACAGTGTAAAGTTAGACTAGACAGTCTTACAATGCGCCACATTTATCATAGTGTTAATAAATCTGGCGCATGTTAGAACTGTCTAGTCTAAGTTTGTACCACAATTAAGTTGGCTTACTTTCACACCAGAAACTGTGACAAAATCCGGGCGCATTTTTTGTCACATTTAAGCCACGCCCCCTTTACCAAGGTGCAACTGCCTTGATAAACCTGCCCCATTGTGTGCAGTGGAAACATAGCCTTACATAGATCCAGAGCGCACTAATGGCCACTGTCAAAACTGCAAAGATTGGTTTTAATATAGATAGGGACATGGAAAAGTATAGAAGAAGCAGCATAAAAAATTATTAAAATATATGTTTAACATAAAACACTACATTCATACAGTTGATTGTTTTCCTCACATGTCTCCTTAAAGTCTATGAGTCATCTTGGTAAACTGTGAAGAATTTACATGGAACAGAATATAATCTGAAGCCCATATCCTCAATATTATATAACATTTGTGCATATGTTTATTATTATGGTGAGTTAGATGGTAATACAGGTTAGATAATTCACTTAAAGATAAATATACTAGGTCAAATATACCAAGCAAATAGTTTATCTGCAGAAGTGTCATATTAGAGAAGAAAATGGGCCACGTGTATGAAAACTATCTAGGTCTAAGACTCACTTTGTTGTCCATTGCAACCAATCAGAGCTCCCCTTTTATTTCATACAGTGCTCTGAAAAAATTAAAGGGGCGCTCTGGTTGTTTGCTATGAGCTATGAGTCTTAGACCAAGACAGTTTTCATACATTTGGCCCAATATGTTTACCAGTTGAAAGATTTTTCATAAGATATTTTTGAATACAGAAAAGTGACATTTTTAATTGGAAATAATTGATTGTAAGTTCTCAAAACAAGATAAATTGACAAGTAAATAAATGTGTTATTATGACAGCATTTAAATGAAGTGGATAGGACGGTTTGCAAAGTGTCATGGGCACCACCAACCATGCTGGAAGATACTTCAAAAGTCTTTTGTAAACCCGTTGGTGTTGGTTTGACAAACCATCAAATTATTCCTTCATACCAATTATTTTCTTTTACTATGATAAGCAACGGCACAGTTATGTATTATTAATATAACCACCAGCTTATATCCAAAGCAGCAGCACAGAAAGCAGCTAGACATGCTTGGAGTCAGTTAATGCTTGGTAGGTCGCCACAGGTTTCACGACGCAGTCCCCATTCCGGACTGAGGACACACTTGTATCTGCTTCCCCAGTCCTCTCCATTACTCAGCTCTACCTGCTCCTTCTCCACTCCCATCCTCTGTTCGTGGCTGGCGCGTGCACATGCCTTACCTAGTTCAGAAGCATGCCGGCTCTTTAAGATTTAAAGGGCCAGTGCTCCACTGACCACCAATGTTCGGCTACATCTTGCTTTACTATCCTTCCTCTGTACTAGCCAGTTTGTTTATGTTTTCTGCCTTATATTGCTTGTTCCTTTGTTTCCTGGTTTTGACCCTCTGCTATGGACTTCTGACTTCGTTTTGCCTGCCGCATTCCCTGACCTCCTTGCATATGACCCGGTTACATCTCTGCCTACTTCCTGTGTACCTTGTTTGTCATTTCAGTTGTCACCATTAGTGGCCACATCAGGGATAGCAAACTGGAAAGTCCTCCACAGCCAAGTCCATCCTGCTTTGCAGTGGGTTCTGGTGAATACCTGAAGGCTCCTTAGACTTCACTCCCTGGCATGGTTAGTGTCATCTTTTGTAGTGACCGGGCAAATCCACAACCTGCACCCCTGACAACAGTTATCTGGAGCCATGCTGACTGCAGTGCATCTCACAGTTGAGACAGGATCAATATAGTTAACCTGGGAACCAAACTGGTTTCACAGATGCTCAATTGGGTTAAGTCAGGGAAATTAGGAGGCCAGGGTAGTACCTGGAAGTGTTGGTCATGATAATCCAAAAAGTGAATATTTCTAGCCATGCCGCATATTGTAATGTCATGCAGAAAGATCCCATACAGCCTAGAGAAGACAGTCAGCATGTATGGGTGTATGCGACCTGCAAAGGTTGATTCATCCCCAAATCAGTTGAGAGTACCTTACACATTAATGAGTGGCCCAGAGAATGCCATGAAAACATTGCCCAGACTATAACACTGCCAGACCAGCTTGTATTTATTCAGTAATAGTTGCAGGGTGTTTGTTCTCTGATGTTTATCGCCTGACACTCCAATATCCATATGTTGAAGCAGAAAATGTATTGGAAAAAGCATACCTCTCTCAATCAATAGAGGTCCAATTCTAATACTGCTATGAAAATGTAAGCTTTTCTGTTGATGGAACTTTGTTAGCAGGTGTAGTGACCCTCTGCAATCACTATAGATAGTTCACTGAAATATTGTATTAAACACATTTCTGACAGCTCCCTGGTTCAGTTTGGCAGTAACCTGCATTATAGTGTATCAGTCAGCCCTTGAGCACCTTTGTAGCTAATGTTCAGCTCTCATATTAATGGCACATGGTACTCCACAGTTTCCACACTGGTAATTTACAATGGTGCCATTTGTCTGCTCAAAATACACTTTCACCACATAAGCAATTAACAAGCTGCACAGCTTCAGAATTAGGCTATGTTCACACGGCTTATTTCAGAACGTATTTACGTCGGATTGCTGATCGTAAATACGTTCCGAAATCAGTTGAAAATCAGTTGGAAATAAGTGTCACTTAGTATGGCACGTATTTCGTGACGGATTTACAATCCCCATTCATTATATGGTGTAAATCCGTCGCGAAATCCGGCCCAATAATTGACATGCACATTGTTTTTCCGGCCGTTTTGCGCCGTATTTCCCATTAAAACCAATATTAAATGGCCTGCAACTTATTTCAGACTGATTTCGGAACGGGTTTACGATCGTAAATACGGCGGCAAATCCGTTCCGAAATAAGCCGTGTGAACGAGGCCTTACTGTCACCCTTGGTGCAAGAGCTAATAAACATCTCTTCTTGCAACTGTAAAAAAATAATTATTTATACCCATGATAGCAACAAAGGCAATGTGCACTTTATATACCCACCTGGTTATAATAAGCAAAAAAACTTCTTGTAGTAGTATTAAGGTATCGTTACTCCTTAACAGAATAGTAAAGTCAAAAATCAAAAGGAGTACAGAAAATAAAACTTTTAAAGTAAACAAGCAATTATAAAAGTTGACTAGGTATACAAACAACTAGATAAGAGAATATCCAATAATCCTATACAATTATGTAACATAACTGATATTATTTCTATTTCCCTATGGGATATTGTGAAATGTACTGTAACTAGTACATTTTGGAGACATTGAGATTTTCCCTTTTTTTTAAAAGTGTTTATTTTAAGAAGAAATTCTTCTTTTTACAAAACAAATTAGAAACCCAATTCCAACCATCCATCAATAACATTCAAACCTTCCAAAATTTGCATTACATGAGGTATCACAACCTATCCTTATAGACAGAAAAACAATTCCTACAATTCGTACAGATTCCAACGTCATCAAATGTAATAAAAGCAATGATTATTCAAGCAGGATAAGAAAAACATTTTACCCCCA